>CAHIKZ030005236.1:707500-747500 GCA_903632075.3 Acanthosepion pharaonis | reverse complement strand
CATTTTGTGTTTGTTCAACACCCATAGAGCCAACCTGTGGTTTATACTGCAACTATGCTGAGCAAACCTTAGTTACAGTTTCTGGGAAAGAGCGTCTTATCTAGCATAATGAACAATCTGTACAAGGCCAGTACACTCAAACCCTCGGTTATGATGACTTGTGACTTTGTGCTAGCACAGCTATCAATGGTCGCCCAAGTGCTCTGTCTACCCAATTTCACACACAAGGTTTGAGTCAAACCGTGGTGTAGTTTTTCAGGCACTTTCCAAAGGTGCTGCATGCTGCGATCGTCTATCTCCAGACTAATAACATCAGGAAGTCTCCTTCCTGACAAATCAACCATGGTGAGATTTGAACCCATGTCTCGCAGTCAGAAAGCAAACATTCTAACCACTCAGCCATGCATATATATATATATATATATATATGTGTGTGTGTGTGTGTGTGTGTGTGTGTGTGTGTGTGTAAATAAAAAGAAAGAACAGCAAGATATATAATCCGGTGTTCTTATAGATATTTTTATTTTTACAAAATAGTGCTCAATGTAAATTTACAGAGCATTAATATTATAAATTAATTGATTTAAAATATGGTTTTTCCGCTACACAGTTCTAACCATGTTTCAAAAATGGAAGTTAAAAGCCACAAATTTAATTTTGTGATTAAATTAAAGACATTAGTTCCATTTCATCCTCAAGCGAATTTTGGAGTGCAAAATATAGTGCTGTGCAAAAGTACATGAATGCATACTATTTTTTCTGTTCCAGCTGCAGCAAACCACCCCCAAATCCTAATGCTGTCACCACCATGTTTAATGATTGGTATCAAATTTTTCTTTTCAAAAGCCATATTAGGAGCTTGCCAGATATACCACCTATTGTTCCTCCCAAAAAGTTCTAGTTTGGTCTCATCCGACCATAAAATCTTTTGCCAAAAAGTTTCTAGCTTATTAATATGAGCTTTGGCTTAGTTGAGGTGAACATGTTTGTGTTATTTCATAAGGAATGGCTTTTTCTAAGCATTCTGCCATGAAGATCAGTATTGTTTAGATTTCCTTATACTGTAGATGTATGCACATTGATTGTGACATTGGCCAGTAAGCATTGGAGAACCACAAAGGTAATAGCAGGATTTGCCTGGGCTTGCTGAACTAGATCTCTACTTGCTCTTGCTGTTATTGTTTGTGGATGGCCACTTCTTAATTGTGGTGCTGTCATATATATATATATATATATATATATATATATATATATATATATATAAACAAACACACACTTTGGAATGAATTAGAGCATTTTCTGAAAATACATATCTTTTGAATTTGAATAAAGTACTTAAGCTTTGAAGAAAAATTGCAAAAATGGTGCTTATTTTTTTAAAATCCCACACATTTTGAATAATGGTACTTATAAATCAAAATATTCATTGTACAAAAAATGTCCATCTTTAAAAATGCAAACTGTTACATAAAAAGAAAAAAGATCAAGTAGAAGAGTTAAAGAGATAATGCTGTCAAAAATTTTAAGTAGCATATCTTCAGAATATGAGGCACCATAAAAAACAAGAGCCAATTTGTTTTCTTATTTATTAGTTTAATATTTAAGCAAGGAAATTATTAATAGTAGCAAGCTATATTCAAATACAGATGGCCTGTTGTGCACTAAATCAAATATCTGAGTTTCCTGTAATGAGCAAAGGAAAACTTTGCAAGCAAAAACTGTTTGAATCAATTCCAACATTACATCTAAAAGGGGAAAATCACAAAAAGGAAGCAATATTGATTCTTCAGAGATCTACTTCTTCTAGGGTACCCTCCCTGATTTGCTCCGGGTAATCGAAGATCAATAACTTTACTAGCTGCAGTTTTCAGTTCTCCTATCATTTTGGAGGATCAACTTAAAAACTCAAACATTTAAGCATTACTAATTTGCCAAAAACAAAAAAAAACAAAAAGAAAAATAATTCCTGTTTCATAATTTGAAATAATATGCAAGACGTTTGCTGATTGCAAGAAAAATTTCCTTAAAGGAAATGAGATATAAAACTTTCTTTAGATATAATTTTTCTTCTTCTATTGCAACTGGTAATCTTCTCTTGATTTTCAATATGGAGGAGGTTCTATGATGGGATGTTGAAAAGTTCCCAACCTGATCCACTTCACCAAAATCTATTTTAATGATCAAACATCAGAATCCTGATTTTAGAAAGTTGTCTTAGCCAATAACTTTTCAGCTCCCCCTTTTTATTTGATATTTCATAATAAAATTGATCATGCAATTTCTTAAGTAAAATTTAAAGAAAATAGAAAGAAATACGAAAAATAAAAGTCACTCCAATAAATTCTTTCATTCTTCAATTTGAAAGCTGCCTGTCTATAATTCCAATATAGCTGTTTCAAAATGGTTCATCGATTGATTATATCTGTACCAACACTCGTTTCCCTTTCTTCTTTAATTTTTTCATGGCCATTTTTGAACATATGAATTATAGTGAGTACCATTCCAAAAAGAAATTCTTCTAAATTCTTCTCCCCATGCATCTATAAGACAATGCCTCTCCAAAACTTCCCATCTCCTAAGACAGAGAGGGCAACACAGAAGTGACAAACTCTTAAATATACCACAAAGAAAGTGCTCTTCCATATTTACAGGCACATTTAAAATGAAGGTGATATGGAAAATCATTTCAATAAAGGAATGAAATTAAAAAATTATTTGGTTCTTTGTTTTTTTTCTCACAAGTAAAAGATTTTATTTATGTATTTTTTTAATCCTTTCACCCAAAGTAAGGAAATAAAGCCACTTAGACACAAGTGGTTACTTAGTGTGAAAGAATAAGAAAAAGAAAAATATTATTAAGGAGGGAGAAAAATTCTTTGAATTTTGTCTAGAATGTCAAGATATATAACCAGAGCACCAAACCATGTATGTCAGGATTATTCAATGCATGAATGAATTGCAGATTCATAAATGTGCAAAATAGATTCTGACAAGAAAAATTATCTGACAAAACACAGTGAACCAACTTTCCTAGCAGCAGACCTAGCAACTGCTTTAATAAAATCACTCCACTTCATGTCAGTGGAAAATGTGAGCCCAAGAAGGTGCAAAGAGTTGCTTTCTTGGAGGTTAGCATCAGCCATGCTTATGGTAGACAGAAAAGGTTCTCTATAATGATTAAATGAAAGCAGTTTTGTCTTGGAGACATTAAAATTTACAAGTCATTCCTTGACCCCAGTTAACCACTAATTGGAGGTCATTTTCAAGAGCAACTACCAGTTTTACTTTGTTGGAACTGTTGGACTTACTACTAAAACAGGAGTAAATAGTTATGTCAGCATAAATACCTAGTTGGGAACTGATAACATCAAGAAGTTTGTTGATAAAGATAACAAGCAGCATATGTCCAAGGATAGAGTCCTGTGACATGCCCGCATAAATCTCACCAATTTAACTGTAAAATTATGAGACCTTATTGTCAATCTAGTCCTATGCTAAAAATTAATAAAGTCTAGGTACCATACATCAAACCTCATCAGAGCAATTACCATGAAAGTATTTATAGAAAAGGTACAGGAAAGGTACATTACAGTGGTGGGAAAGTGACTGAAGGCAGGATGCCAGGTCAAGACCAGTAACATTGCATATTCTTCTTTAGATTTTATCAAGAATCTGTAAATATATAACAGGAGCACCAGACCATATGTGGCATCAATTTGTTTATTTAACAAACATTTAAGTGAACAGGTAAGTAGGGTATAAATAAAGACTTGCTCAAAATATTTTCTGAGTGCCTCATAAAAATTAAACTGGATAGAGAAAAAGTGTATGTGAAAGTGAAACTTAGATTAGTTGATAAAGTAAAAAATATCCTTGGCAAAGGGAATAGCAAAAGCTCATACTTGTCAGGAGTCTAGGTTATTCATAGCAGTAGGGAAAAATGTCCTTGACAAAGGGAATGTTAACAACTCACACCTTGTTGTTAATGTTCTGACCTGTCAGGAGTCTAGATTATTCATAGCAGTAGGGAAAAATGTCCTTGACAAAGGGAATAGGGAAAGCTGACACCTTATTTTTAATTTTCTGACCTGCCTTGCATTTGAGGTCAGTTGTAGTAGTAGATAAGAATGTCCTTGATAGGGAATTTTCTTCTTCCAGTGTTTTGGAATCCAATGTTCTTTTCACTCTCAGCAGAAAATGTTAATTGATACGGTTGTCTCCATAGTTGTGTGACTATCCATTTTCATTGCCTAGCAACACTGTTTCTATTTAAGTCCACAGGTTCACACAATTGTCTTCTCAAATTTTCTACTGGTTTGAAATTCCTTTCTTCTAATTGGTACAAATTAATTCAAAGGATGAGTTTTTCTTCTTAATTCATTTTTTTTCAGAACATGATTTATATTATCCTGAGCTAGACATAGTGTCACCATAAATAGGCTCCAAATCAAGGCATATGGAGAAAAGTTCCATCTGAATAACTCATTTATTAATAGTCTTTGTTTTTAGGTATTATCAAGAGGCAAAGAGTTCTGATTTTTTTCACATACATTTCTATAATATAGAATAGCATAGTTGTGAGTGAGCATGGATATGGAATTCATTTTTCCTCTCACTGCTAGATAAATAGCAAGACAGTTGATGTCCTTTGACAGTATGCATATACTGTTGCAAGAGTAACAAATGAAAGCAACAAAGCAAGGCAATAATGTCACTAGGATGCTGGGAGTGAATGGGAAAGAGAAGGCTATAGTGAGGAAAAGTGAGGTGAAAGGACAAAAAAGAACAGGATTCAGGAAGACAAGATGGCGATTGGCATTGCTTTTAAATTTTTGAAGATTGTCAATGGCAGTAAAGCAAGAAATTGGAATGGAGTTCCACAGGTGAGAAGTGCAAGATTATTAGAATAGAATATATGGTTGCATGTAGTTAGTTTAACATGAGAACAGTGAGACTTATTTGCCAATCTAGAAGCCTGTTTAAATACATGCAGTTGAGGCACCAAGGAGGTAAGAACAGTTGCCATGAAAATATTTGTAGAAAAAACAGAGGGAAGCCTCATCACATCAGTGAGAAAGTAACTGAAGTTGAGATGCCAGGTCACAACTGATTACATTACAGATCCTTTGAATTTTGTCTAGAATCTTGAGGTATATAACCAGAGCACCAGACCATATATGTCAGGATCATTCAATGCATGGATGAATGGCAGATTTATAAATGTGAAAGATGGATTCTGACAAGAAAAATTCTCAAGAACAACACAGTGAACCAACTTTCCTAGCAGCAGATCTAGCAACTGCTTTAATAAAATCACTCCACTTCATGTCAAAGGAAAATATGAGCCCAAGAAGGTGCAAAGATTTTCTCTCCTGGAGGTTAGCATCAGCCATGCTTATGGCAAACATAAAAGATTCTCAATGATGATTAAATGAAAACAGTTTGTTTTGGAGGAGTTAAAATTTAAAAGTCACTCCTTGCCCCAGTTAACCACTGATTGGAGGTCCTTTTTGAGAGCAGTTGCCAATTTCACTTTGTCGAACCTGCCAGGCTTGCTACTAAGACAGGAATAAATAGTTATGTTATCAGCAATAATCCCTATTTGGGAAATGATGACATCGGGAAGATCATTGATGAAGGTAAGAAATACTGTAGGTCAAAGGTGAAATGAACCAGAAGCATCTCCATTCAACATAACTTTCATTACATAATTTGTTAGGAATGATTAGATTAAGCTAAATATTTGTCAGTGAGGCAGAAAGAAAATAAAATACATACAGTTTAACAATCACTGTAGCTAATTTCAAACCCTGTTGAAAAATTGAGACGGTCGGGCATTGGGCAAAAATCCCAATTCCTTAAAACTCTACAATTACCAGAGAAACAATAAATCTCCAATGAACAAATCTCATCATTCAAAAATAGAGGAACATATTTGGCTAATATGCCATGTCACATATGAGGCCCTGTTACTAATTGAATATCAAACAGCCAGTGCACATTTTATTTTATTAGAAGTGTGAAAAGCTTTAACTTTTTTGAATAAATAAAGTTCTTTGTATATCTCTTCATAATAAGTCTCATTGATTCTCAGAAAACCTCTCCCACAAACTAAGAATCATTTCAGAACACTCTCAGCACTCCCTCACTTAAAGTGGACACACTATTAAAACACATTCTATGAATGAGTTTCAGACAAAATAGAAACCTCTTTTTATTGAAAATTATTAATAATGTACAATATCCTTACTGAGTGGATACCAACTTAAAATTTAATAAACATAATTTACAAAGAAAGTAAAAATTATACAGCATATAAAACAAATATTAAGTTTCAGCTTTTAAGCATGTTTAGTTATTAAGTTATTAGAAATTTTACACTCTTCAAATAAGACACTTTAGAATTGATACTATTTACATTATTCCTTAAGGACACATGGCACAGTGGATAAAGGCATTGGTTAGATCCAGTGACAGGACACAAAGAGTTGTGAATTCAATACCTGGTTAAGGCAATTAACAGTAGATAACTGATAACTGACATCCATTAGATATGGCATGTGGAACTAGAACAGTCTACCCCAGTGAGCAAAATAAAGGGCTCTGTTCGACATTCCAACCACCTGAAGAAGACTGGAGCGTACAACAGCCGAAACATTGGGATAAATATGGCAACAAAGATGAGGACAATAGTCTGAATAATGTAAATAGGGTACATAATACCTCATCTCAGAAATATAGACAGATATGTTAGAATTGAGTTGAGCATTTTTCTATTAAATTTTTATTTTCTACTAATGTTCATCATATAAAGGACCCAAGAGCCATTCAAAGTAGAGGATTACTGAAAGAAGTTGTACAAGCAGTAAGAGATAAGAAGTCCAGTCTATGAGGATATGTGGGAATTATAACAACTGACGATAGGCATGAATATGTTAAGATTGTATTGGTTAGGAAAGAATAATATTCAGTTTAAAATAGAGCCAACATTTTTCTGTTAAATATCCATATATATTCTTGTGTTTAATACTATGTTTGCCTGCCATGTATAAATAAAATGATGACATATCAAGTGATCAGTTCAAGGTACAGACTGAGTCAAAGTAGTAAGAAGAATCATTAAGAAATCTTACTGGTTTACGTCAATTCCCTATGAAAACTCTCTTCATGAGAAGAAACCGGAAAAAAAAACAATTTTTTGTAAAACACCATAATTTTCGGAATATAAAAATTTTGTATTTGCACATAATTTTCTTTCTTCTTTTCTGTTCCTTCTTCTTCATGGATGACTTGAATATCTTTACAAGGCCAAGGTTTTATGCCTTCAACTTTCTTCAACATCAAACACACTTTTTGCTCATGATTCTTTTATTAAAATGTATAACAAATAATTTTTGTGAAAGAAATGGATTGTCAAAAGTTTCCAAAATACAATGCAAAGAATTAATGCAGAAATGTTTTGCTAATGATTTTCTATTAAAAACCACAGTAAATGAAATGCATTTTTCATGGTTATATAATCAACAGCATAGCTTAACCCCCAATACTTATAATATTGTCTTCAAAAAAACACACTACATGGACTAAGGAAAGCAAAGCACATAATCAGATCAGATATTTAATTTTATATTAGGATTATGTAGCATTAACCATAAAAATAAATAAAAAAGTAACTATTTAACCACAGTGATTAATAAGCAGATGAAGGAGTACTTAAATTTTTGCCCAACCATAGCATCAAATAATGAAACTTCAGTGCTAAATCAAACTCTTATTCTCTCTCCCAGATATCTCAAAAACTCTCGACCAAAATGACAGGTTTTCAAGTTGTGCATTTTGACAGTGCTACTACTGGATGTAAAAGATTGCTAGTCTGCAAAAATGCAAAATCTTTTCTTACTTTAGGTGCTGGCAAACCAAGTTATTTTATTGCAGTACATTGCATAAAATCAATATTAAAATGCATGGCTCAGGTTTTGCAGAGAATTTACTGATCAGGCAAAATTAATTTTTCTAGTACAGAATCTTTGAAGCAATTCTATAGCAAATTACTTGCATTGTCTATCAACAGTAAGCAAGTTTATATCACTTTAAATGTTATTTTTAGTGGATACCCATATTTGGGTAGACACTCTTGAATATTTAAATAATATACTGTTTAAAAATAAAATGGAACATGTAAATAAACATGGAATCCACAAAAAATAACACTTAAAGTCATAAAAATATATCGGATTAATCAATAAGAAAATCTATCACTTTAGAAATTATTTTATGTTTTAGATATGAAACTGAGCACTTCTGAACTTTTGGGAATAATAATATGAGGGATGTGCTTAAAATGTAATCTAGAACTTTGCTTAATCAATGTCCCTCTTCATAGCTGAATTGGCTAAAAGCATGTCAAGTCTAATGATGGATTCTCCTGCAAAGGAGGATGCAGGTTTGAATTTTGATGGCAGGTACATATTTTTTTAAATAAAATTTCTTTAATATTCAGGCCAGTAGATGAAAATATACTGTTTAAAAAATAAAACGGAGTGTCTAATCAGACATGGGTATCCACTAAAAATAACATTTAAAGTGATATAAATATGTCAGATTAATAAATAAAAAAATCCATAACTTCTTTAGTAAATAATTTGCAAAGTACATTATTTACATTATTCGGACTATTGTCCTCATCTTTGTCGCCATATTTATCACAACGTTTCGGCCTTCTCAAGGACACATGGCACAGTGGATAAAGGCATTGGTTAGATCCAGTGACAGGACCCAAAGAGTGTGAGTTCAATACCCGGTTAAGGCAGTGGAGAACTTTCAGAGGGAAATTAACAGGAGATAACTGATAACTGACATCCATCAAACATGGCACGTGGAACTAGAACAGTCTACCCCAGTGAGCGAAATAAAGGGTTCAGTTCAAAATTCCAACCACCTGAAGAAGGCCAGAGCATACAACGGTCGAAACGTTGTGATAAATATGGTGACAAAGATGAGGACAATAGTCCAAATAATGTAAATAATGTACATAATACCTCATCTCAGAAATATAGACAGAATTTGCAAAGTATTTATCTAAAATGCCACTTGTTTACTGCAGATCTTCTATGTGCCATGTCCCTTCAGGACGTTGTCAGTCATTATTGAATGTCTTCCTGAATTTTCTTTTATTGTTCTTGCTCCTTAATGATTTCTTTTTCTTATTTTTTCATATTCAGTAACCTCCTTGTCTCTTAGTGGCTTTATTGCCTTGCTTGGGGTGAAATGATTAAATAAAATGATTCTCATCCTATGTAGCTCTTAATAAATTGCCTTTTTGTTATTTCTCATGAACCTTCTTCCACTATACATTTACACAAGCTCACTAAGTCAAGCATTGTTTTTTCCTGTTCTTCTTGCCTTCAATATGTCATGTAAGTATAAAATTTTCCAACCCCACTTTCCCCATTATGTACCCCAGAAATTTCACCTATCTCTTCCTGATGTTAAGTATAAGTGTCCTTTTTGTTTTCATTTCCTCTAAAATTTTGTCATTGCTCACATCTTCCATCTAAGGTATTCTCAGCATCCTTCTGTAGAAGCACATTTTTGTTGCCTCAAGTCTCTTCTTCATCTGTAAAGAAACTGCCCAGCAATCTCTGTCAAATAGGAGAACTGATATTACATAACAATTCAGTACTCTTTTCTTTGTTTCTAACAAAATGTTTTTATTACTTTGTTTAGATTTTGGAAGGCATCTTTTGCTAATACATTGTACCTTCAGATTTCAGCATTACACTTTCTGTCTTCTGTTAAAACACTTCCAGATATTCAAATTGTTCTACTTGTTTGATTTGAATATCTCCATTTTGTAATTTGCATGTTGGGCTATTTCTTTTGCTAACAACCATGCATTCTGTTTTCTTGCAATTGATGTTTAGTCCTTCCTTCTAGATTTCCTTCACTACCTTTTTAAAAGTTCTTGTAGCTTTCTTTCTATATCTGCTATCAACACTGTGTCATCTGCATATCTTATATTGTTAAGACTGTGACTGCCAATAATGAATCCCGGTTGGACTTCTAATTCTATCAGAATCGCTTTACTATATAGGTTGAATAAATCTGGTGAGAAGACACATCCTTGTCATACGTCCCTTTCTATTTTTGTATATTTACCAAATTTATTTTCTATCCATATGCAGGCAATTTTCTGCCAGTATAAATTCTGGATTATTCTAATCCCCTTCCCAAATATATCAAGGTTACCAAGCAGCTCAAACAGACATTAAAATATGATTTACTTTAGAATTGCTTCAAATATTATTTACAGTAAGAATTCATTTCAGTTTATTTTCCAGTTTAAATTATATGGAAAATGGATTCAAAATTATAAACAATTTCAATGACTTCAAATTTTTAATGTGTTGGAAGAGGATTATTATAAAAAGTATACTGGAAATGGTTTACTGCAGTCAGTTATAATCATGAGTCTTGTAAACCATTAGTGTTTTGGTGGCACCACTTATATAACTGGAGTGGATATGTCTATTACAAGATAGCTTGATTGAGCCCCACTGGTCTTAAGGCTGTTTTTGAATTCAGAGTTATCCTAGACCAAATTATCCTAGCAAAACTAATGAGCCCAGTCTGTTCTGCTATTTAACTGACAGCTGATCGAAGATGGGATCATGTCTTTTACAAGGATATCAATGTTAAATGAACAAAATAGACTTGGTCAGAATTCAAACTCACCATGCTGCTGATTTCACTTTCAATGTCAACAACCTCTACACTTCTTCTATGTGCCATGTTCCTTCAGGACTTGGGCAATCATGGTTCTCCACAACTTCCTGTCTTTTGTAGCTCTTAGTAAGTTTTATCTTTTTACTATCTCTCCTAATCCCTGGTCTGCCATCCATTTACACATGCTTATTAGGTAAGTTATTTGTTGCCTTCCTCTGTCCCATTTTACTTCAATATGTCTTGTGTGTGTCAAATTCTCTAAGCTCCTTTTCCTCATTATATGCCCTAGAAATGTCAATTTTCTCATTCTAAGTATGGGTGTCCTTTTTGTTTTCATTTTCTCTAAAACTTTGTAATTACTCACATGTTCAGTCCATGGTATTTGCAGAATACTTCTGTAGAACCACAATTCTGTTGCCTCAAGTCTCTTCATCTGTGAGGAAACTGTACAGCATTCTCAGTCATATAGGAGAACTGATATTAAGAAACAATTCAGTTCTCTTTTCTTTGTTTCTAATGACATTTTTCTGTTTCTTAATATTTTGCTTAGATTTTCAAAAGTATCTTTCACTATCCCAATGTACCTTCAGATTTCAGCGTTGCACTTCCTGTCCTCTGTTAAAACACTTCCTAGATATTTAAACTTTTGCACTTGCTTGATTTTGGTGCCTCCAATTTGGAGTTCATATCATGTGCTGCCCCTTTTGCTGACAATCGTAGATTCCATCTTGTTTCAGTTGATTAGTCCTTTCTTTTCACTTTCCTTCACTATCTACTATAGGAGTTACTTCAGTTTCTTTTCTAGATGTACTATCAACACTGGGTCATCTACATATCTTATGTTGTTAAGATTGCACCTATCAATAATGAATCCTGGCAGGAATTCTAATTCTTTCAGTATTGCATCACTGTAGAGGTTGAATAAGTCTGATGAGAAGACAGATCCTTATCTATTTTTCTTTCTATTTTTGTATATTTAGTGAATTCATTTGATATCTGTATACAGGCAGTTTTCTTTTAGTATAAGTTCTTGATTATTTTAATATCTAAATGAATCAAGTATATCTAGCTGTTCAAACAGTGTCCAAATATTCAGTTTCTTTCAAAATGCGTTTAGAATATGTATGTTAAACTTTTCTTTAACTGGATATGAATATGATTTTCTAATAATGAATAGAAAATCCTTTAAAGGAAAATTGGGTTAAATTTCAGATATGATTAGATGAAAAAAAAACCTCTCTGACTGTTTCATCCTTGAAAAATCAAAATTTCTTTAAATCGTTATCCACTTTCATTGACAACAAACTTGGCTCCAGTGACTGAACTTTAAACCTTTAAACTCAAATTCAATAATCTATCGAGTAAAGTAAACCATCATAGCAACCTTTTTTTTTTTAACCCACAGCAATATTAATCTCCATTTTTTTTTTTTTTTTTTTTGTTTTGGAGTGAAAAAGCTGCAAAAGTTGAGGTTGGGATTGGAGAAAGCAGGAGGTAAAAAAAAGAAATGACAGAAGGAAGGATTTGAAAGAGATGTACATTTTTAGATTAGAATAAAGCATGGGTAGGGTGGGTGATGACCATTCTCATTGTTTTATATTGAATGGGAAATACCTTGTATTTTTTTTTTTTTTTTTTTTTGCTTATATGTGTTCGATTTTTGGTGTGCAGTGATGTGATAAAATAAAACAAGAAAAAAATGAAAGGAAAAATGGAAGACACAAAGGAGGAAAAAGGAACAAATACAGGAAAGAAGAAAGAGAAAAGAAATAAACAAAAGGACAAAAGGAAAGAAAGAAGGAAGTAAAGAATGAACAAATGAAAGAAGAAAAGAATGAAAGAAGGAATGATCAAAAAATGATGGAAGAAATAGAAGAAATAAAAAAAAGAAAAGAACAGGAACAACATTCAAAGGGTAATAAATAATGAACAAAGAATGAATAAACAAAGCTGATAGAAATTGAACAAATTTTAAAATACTCAAGAAAGAGCAAAATTTGAAAAAAGACTTTAAAAATATATGGGAAAAAAGAAAGAAAAGAAAGAAAAATGCTAAAAGAAAGAGAAAAAAAGAAGGAAAGAAAGAAAAAGAAAGCAGAAAAGGAAAAAAGTGTAGACATAGTGTGTTTTTTAGAAAACATGTTTGCATCTTAATTCTCTCTCTTCTTCTTTCTAATTGTCTCTTTCTTCCTCTCTTGTCATGTATTCATCCTCCTGTCTGTCTCCCTTTGGTTCTTTTTATCTATCCATATCTCCCTCCTTTTTGCTGTTTCCTTCATTCTTACTTTTCCTCTCAGTTTTTGTCCCTCTCTCTCTTTGTCTCTGTTTTGCTTTCTCTGTTTGTCACATTCTTTATCCTTCTCACTGTCTCTCGTTCTCTCCCTTCCTATCTACCAGCCTATCTGTCTCTTTGTCACTTTCTCCTTCTTTCTCTCTTTTCTCTGTCTGTTTCTTTGTCATTATCACCCACATCCATTTTTTCTCTCTTTCTATCTCTGTGTGTGTCTGTAGCTGTCTCCGTCACTTTTCCTCTTTCTCTGTACATCTCTCTTATGTTTATCTTTCACTCTCTCCCTTTTTGTATTTAACTGTATCTCTGATGCACACATATATACATATAGCACAACATTCAATCCTTGTTCTTCAAAACAAAGACACTTATTCTATTTTATTAATTACAGCAATACAAACTGGCTTGAGGCCAGCTGTGAACCCTTTCCATCAATATTTCAATTGATTTTTATTGTGTAACACTTTTATCTGAAAGCAAACGTTTTTCTCACAACCAGAAACAAAATATAGAAAATCTTTCTCTTTATACAAGAAAACAACAAAGTATTCTTTTTTTTTTCTCATCATTTGACAATTTGAAATTACATTTAGATTTAAATATACTATATCTATTAACCTTCTATTCACAAAACTTCTTTCTATTATCAACATACTAATTGAAATTCATTTTATGATTTTCTTTGTGACGCCCCTTCAAGTGAAATTTTAAACCATCATATTGAGAACTGTACCATTGAGTTTTCTCCTTGGGTAAAAGCTGACATCAATGTTTTTGTGCCTTCTCAAAAACAACACCAGGTGAAATCACAATTTTTTCTTTGGTTCACACCTGTCTGTTCAGCCACTATAGCCTACTGGTATCCTTTTTTCAGCTCTACCAACATGATGTTTCCAATCATAACAGACACCACTTTGTGTCTGCTCATAGTAATTGTAAACATGTCCTCAAAGTGGTTGTGTTTGTTAGCTGACAGAATGAGGCACTGTATAATCTCTAACAAATTTACTTCTTGTGACTACAGATGGCTCTGTAATATTGTGTTAAATAAGAGTAAGTCTTCTATTCCTTTTTTCTTCAATCAATTTGAGGTGTTATTATCTTTTGCTGGTGAAGAAGAATGTTTTGCTCAAAAATTCTCTTTCAATTCTATTCTTGACTCACCAGGAGTATCTTTGACTCTCCACTTAGAGCAGAGTCTCTACTGTATGATATGCATATAATTCCATTCATGGTTTCTGCTAGACTGGATCCCCACAAATCATGTGGACTTGACAGTATCCCTACAATAATCCTTAAGAAATGTGTTTCTAAACTGGTTCCTGTTGTCTCTAAAGTCTACAAGAAATACCTTGCTGCCTTATAATCTCCTTATAATTGTTTACAAATATATTTATGTTCAATGACTTTAATATGCACCATACCATGTGGCTTAAACACTGCCACTGACTTCACTGGCATCCAAACTCTGAACTTCTCAATCACTTAATCTCTCATGCAAGTGATTGACTTACCCACATATTTTTCCCAGTAACCTTTACAG
Source organism: Acanthosepion pharaonis (assembly GCA_903632075.3). NCBI lineage: Eukaryota > Metazoa > Mollusca > Cephalopoda > Sepiida > Sepiidae > Acanthosepion > Acanthosepion pharaonis. Next base: position 732,942 of record CAHIKZ030005236.1, on the reverse strand, counting down.
ACTCATTTCTCTTCTCAATCTCTTTTTTACCGATCATGCAGTTGTGTCTGTAAACATGTCCTTCTGCTCCCCCACCAGCCAAGAACCTACTACTAACAGAATATCTTTCTGTTATCAATGAGCAGATTGGGACTTGTTCTGTAATTTCCTTCATGACATCCCTTGGAATGACATTTTTAATCATCCTGTTCAAAAATGCATGTCTGGTGTGAAAGCCAGCATCAATGTTTTCATTCCAGCAAGGAAATAAATTAAACCGTGTTTATCTCCTTGGCTCTCACTGGCATGCTCAGCCACTAGAGCCTGGAGAAATCACTTGTTCCAGCTGTACCAGAGCAACATGTCTGATTTCAACAGACATCTCTTTGTCTCTGCTAATAAGTTACTGTTTGCTGATAGAATGAAACAACATATAGCATCTCACAAGTTCAGTTCTAGAGATTATTGGCAAGAGTGTGCTGAACAACAGCAAATCCTCAATCCCTCCTCTATTCAATCAATTCAAAGTTCTGATATCTACAGCAGACAAGGTTGAATGCTTTGCATGGAAATTCTCTTCCAACCCAACACTTGACTACTTTGGAGTACCCACACCTGATTTCCTCAATGAGACAGTGATCCTACTAAGTGCATAACCCCATCACTGGTCTCAGGTGTCATTTCTAATTTAAACTTCCATAACAAAGCAGAGGTGACAGGGTCCCAGTTATCATCCTAAAAAATGGTCCTCCAACCTGGCCCCAGTTCTCTCCAAACTCTCCAACCGTTTCCTCACTTTTTCCTTCTTTCCAGTTTGTTGGAAGTCCTCCTCTGTAGTTTTTAAGAACTATGAAGAACCTTCTGACCCCTCTATTACTCTATCAGTCTCCTACTACTTTTTTGCAAAGTATTCAAGGCTTTAATCAATGCTGAAGTGGTTAATCAACTTACATCTCACAAACTACTGTCTGACAAACAATGTGGCATTTGCCAGATCTACAGCTGATGTGCTAACAGCCATCACTGAATATGTATATCATGCTCTTGATAATAACAGTGAAGCCTGAGATGTGGCTCTTGATATCTCAAAGGCATTTGACAGGTTTTGGCACACTGGTCTTCCAGATAAGCTCCAGGGCTACGGTATTACTGGACAACTGTTTGATTTAATCCAATCATTCCTATCAAATTGTGAAATGAAGGTGGTTTTGAGTGGGCTTGCTTCCAGATACTTTCACATGAACACAGGTGTCCCTCCAAGGCTCTATCCTGAGTCCTACACTGTTTCTGACCTTCATCAATGATCTTCTTGAAGTCATCAATTCCCAAGTATGCATTTATGCTGATGACACTACCATTTACACCTGTCTCAATAGTAAATCCACCAGAGCTGACAAGTTAACCTGGCCATTCCTCTTGAAAAAGACCTCCAATCTATGTTTAACTGGGGAAGGAAATGGCTTGTAAATTTTATTGTCTTCAAAACAAAACTGCTCTCATTCAACCACCATCCAGAATCTTTCTTGCCCGCCATCAGTATGGCTGATGCTAGACTCATGGAAAGCAACACACTGCACCATTTTTACCTCAAATTTTCAACTGACTTTAAGTGGAATGACTACATTGAATCAATAGCTGCATCTACTGCAAGGAAATTTGGGTCACTGTATCATGCAAGAAGGTTTTTCTCATCAGAGTCCATCTTGCACATTTACAAATGTACAATTCACCTGGGCATGGAATACTGTTGCCATATCTGGTCTGGTACTCCTGCTATTCATCTTGAGGCTCTTGACAAAATCCAAAGGATCTGCAATATAATTGATCTTGACTTGGCATCTCGACTTCAGCCACTTTCTCATAGGCATAATGTGGCATCCCACTGTCTTTTCTACAAATATTTTCACAGCAACTATTAATCTAATAATTTTAATCTTTTTTGTGCTGTGTACCTTCATGACTTGGACAGCCATGAGGATGGCAATGTTAGCATTTTCTTATAAGGAAACATTTATCATTCATTAACTGAGTAGCCAAGTGCTATTCTAGTGACACTTTTCTTCATTCCCTGGTCATGAAACTGAGATCAAACTGTAGTATCTGCCTTCAGCTAGATAAACTACATTTTAACTCTCAATCGTGTCTCTGTCTGTGGACAGAGCACAACTGAAAATGTTATTGAAAGGTGCCCAATTCTGGGGAAAAGCTGCTCACAGCAGTACCTCTGTCATTGCACTAAAGAAAGGAGATTGATAGTAATACCAATGCAAGTGCAGCCAAAGTTTGCAGGGGCTGGGGTATTTTTAGACCTGGCCCGAGTGTACACATTCAGGCTCCTTACATTAAACTAATCTTGTGTTACATCCTGCCAGTGTGTAAGTGGCAAGTACATATTAAATGTAGTATCTTTTCTACATTTTATCTCTTAATTGTGCTTCTGTTTTTGGTCAGAATTTACAAAGAAAATTAATTGATGAATGCCTGGTCCTGGGAATTCCAACTCTGCAGCGGCACCTCCCTCATTACACCAAAGAGGGGGATCAGTGGAATATTGACACAAGTGCAATGTTAGTTATGTAGATCGGGCAACTTTGGCCTTATAAGGAAACATTTAGCAATCATTGACTGCAAAGCCAGTGCTACTCAAATTATGCTTTTCTTCATTCCCTGTCCATCAGGCTGGGATCAAAGAGTAGTATCAATTATCAATGTATCTAATGGTAATGGAATATTAGCTGCTTTCTTATAAGGAAACATTCGTCATCCATTGTCCTGATAGTAACTGTCCATGATATTCTTAACATTTGTTGGTAGAATCACATGTCTGTCACTTCAACTGCAAAAACAACTTGTTTTAAATAAGTAAGTTCCAGTAATACTTACTATACAACCCAACAACAAAAAAATATCAGACCAAAGATGGAGTATTGCTGTCATATCTCAACTGGAGTTGCCCAATCTTTTCTTTCCAGGCTTGACAAATTTAAAAAGTGTTTACTCAGCCTTGTGGCTAATGAATTATTTTCAACCCTAAAGCACCTTTCTCATAGATGAATCATCGCAAGCCTATTGCTATTTCCATGGCAAATGTCCAGATGAGCAACATTCCTTAGTTCTGCAAGACCTTTACAACTAGGACCCACCATACCATGTAAACATTCCTTTCATATTCCATTGCTAAGGAAGAAGTTCCACTCAGACAGTTTCTCCCCAGAACTTTTACACTGTGGAGCAGACTTTCAAGTGGATGCTTCTCCGCTCACTACAATCTTAACCTCTTCAAGTCAAGGATCAATCATTATCTATGCTATATCTTCTTCTAATCTACAGTTCTTATTTCCCCCTTTTACACCCTTACAACAACCTCATTCAGTAACCCTCTTCCTTGAATGGCTCTTGTGCCATATATTAGAGGAACAATAGCATAAGACATTTTTTTAATATTCTCTGTAGAAATGAAGAGGGAATTACATTTTTTTTTAAGCATTTCACCCCAAGCAAGGTGTGAGGGCCACCAGCACACACAGGGTTACAGAGAGTGGGAGCAAGAGTAAAGAGGTGTAATAGAAGAAAGGATGAAGAGAACAGCAGGGAATAAATCAAGGCATCTGGAGATGTCAATTGACATTGCATTTGAATATTTGAAGATTATAGCTATCAAGGAAGCAAGTAAGAGAAAGTGAGTTCCACAGACACAAAGTGCAAGACATGAAGCTATTGCAGTAGAAGAGACAGCTACATTTAACTGTTTCAACAGTGAAAGGGTGGGTCTGAGATGCCAACCTCATAGCATGTTTAAATTCATGCAGTTTGGGAACCAGCGAAATTAGCTTCTTGGAGCATTAGAGTATTTGTAGAAAAGACAGAGGGAAGTGACGGCATGTTTGTGAAAGAGCAAATGTAAACAAGATGCCAGGATTAGGGCCAATCATATTGCATATATGCCTCTGGATTTTGTTGAGGCCATTAAGACAAACAGCAGGGGCTCCAGACCATATATGGCAGCAGTATTTCATGTAAGGGCAAATGGTTAATTTATAGATTTGAAGGATGGACTCAAGTGAAAAAAAACTTTCTGGCGCAACACAAAGAACCAACTTTCCTTGCTGTAGATGAAGCTATTGATTCAATGTATTTGTTCCATCTCAGGTCAGCGGACAGTGTGAGACAAAGCAGTCACAGAGAGAGATGCAAATATACAGTAAATTTTATTTGTTACAGATAGCAATCTCATTTTTTATTGTTTTATATAAAATCAATTTTCTATTTGAATCCTATTTTAGTGAAGAAAACTTACTCCTCATCAATTTTTTTTAATGATCCTTTACATGAGCCATATTGAATTTTCTAGAAGTGGTTATCTGGCTACAGGACATTGTTCAAATTTAAATTCAAATGATTTCTAATTTACATATACATAAATTACAATGAAATCAGATCTATGTATGGGATAAATTTATAAACAAAAAATTATTTATACTATTTACATGTGGACTATTGTCCTCATCTTTGTTGTTGTTATCACAACATTTCAGCCATTATGCTCTCTGGCCTTCATCAAGTGTAACCTACAGGAAGTTCTGAACTGAACCCTTTATTTAATCTTTTGGGTAGAGTGTTCTGTCTATCTGAAGTATTGTAATAATATTGTAATTATTGTAATAATTTACATTATTTACATTGTTCAGACAGTTGTCCTCATCTTTATTGTCATTTTCATTCATTGTACGGTCCAGCATTCTTCAAGTGATTGGGATTTTGAACTGAGCCCTTTATTACACTGTGGTATGTTGTTCTAGTTCCACATGCCATGCCTCTCCCTTTAACTCAACTCTCCAAGTTTTTTGTTCACCACTGTTGTAGCCAGGTGTTGAACTCACAATTTTGGGTCAAGTCACTGGATCCAATCAACACTTTTACCCACTGGGCCATATGTCTTTGAGGACATCAGTGTATGAATTTTTGGTTTCAGTTCAAAATTCCAATCACCTGAAGAAGGCCAGAGCATACAACGACCAAAACATCATGAACATAACAATAAAGATGAGGACAACCATCCCAATAATGTAAATGTCCAAATAATGTAAATTCACAAACTGATGCTTTAATTCATTAAGTTATTGTCCTGTGGGACAATTCTCTGTGGAGGACTTTCAGCCTTAACCCTAACCTGCCTGCTGTAGACTGCTGCTGCTTGTAATGCTTGTCTGCATTTAATGAAGCTTCTGTTACATCTGCTGGTGAAGACATGCTGTCATTTGTCTTAAACTGAAATAATAATATTTCAATTTAAACTTCAGCAGGATGTCATGTATTTCTATTTGTTAAATCTGTCAGTGTTTCCTATTAAGCAGGAAATTCCATTGTAGGGATATTATTATTATTATTATAAATAAAATGTAAAATAATAATAATAATAATAATAATGAAAATTATTAATAAAATAAAATAAAACAATAACATAAAAACATTGTATAAAATAAACTAAATAAAAATTAAAAAATGCTCCCAGCATGCAACAAAAACTGTTCCTGCTGGAAATACAAACATCCCACCAAAGGACATTAAATTCAATCTCTTCATCACAAACCTTGGTACAGGCAACACATGTCCAAATTCTCTGTGATATGCCTTGTAATACTACAGAGTGAATTCTCCCTTTTATCACATGTACCATAAAACAATTATTACCTAAAAAATACACACTCAAAAATATAAATTGTATGAAATTAACATACAATTTACAATGCTTTTCCTGTTATTTGTGTACTTTTTATTTCCTGTCAAGTATACTTTTATCTCCATGAACACAAGGCTAATCCTTGCTGCTATGATGTGAGTGAATCCCCCACACAATCATGTTTTCTCAAGTACTGATGACCCATTATCTTTAGAAATCACCAATACCAGATCAAAGACTGAACACCTGACATTAAGAATCAAAATATTTCAAAAGGAATTCAACATTAAATTAACTGAGATTAAATTAATTGAACTAATATCTTTAATAAAGAAAAATAAATATTTGTGAAAGAATTATTGAATATCATCTCCAGTTTATAAACAAATATAAGAATGCTTTCATTCACAAAAATAATCACAGTTGTATTTTAAAGCCAACTGCATTTTTATCACTGCCCACTACCTACTTGCCCCACTTTGACCAAGTTTAACGCTCAATCTGAACATTGTACATTAGCCATCAGAAAGATCATCAGGTGTCAGGAATTAATTTTACTAGCAGAATATAGTTATTATATGTTCAAGGTAAATACATTTCTAATAATTTTACTAACAAACAGCTTTGCAAATATTTTTTATTTTAGAAATCCATTCTTAAAGTTATATGATAGAAATTTATTACAATTAGGAAGAAAGAGATTGTCATGGGTCAGGACTTAATGTAAACATTATTGATAGAATAGGGATATTATATGCATATTATAAATGCATTGCTTATAATTTTACTAGAGAAATGCATTCAAACTCAGGAGAAAAAGAATTGTCAGTGGCCAAGATTTAATGCAAATACCACTGCTCAGAATAAGATTATTATATGTATAACTAGTCTAACAATGCTGTTGTTAAGTTCTAGCTATTAATGGCTGGTTTTCACTTGTGATTTGTTAAATAAATGGCCAGTTCAAGGGAGGTAACTCTAGTAAAGATAAATGTTTCAGATCTTATTAAAAAAAACTTGGTATTTTATGTAATAAAATGTAAATTCATTGCTAATGATTTTACTATACAAATACATTGCAAATGAAGAAAAAAGGTTTTAGCCAGAGATTAATGCAGGCATTACTGAAAGAATGGAACTCTTATATCAATAATTCTATTATTTATGCAGAAGACCTCATAACCACTATCAAGAAGAGATAATTGAAAGTTTATGGCTACATCACAAGAGCCAAAAATCTTTCCTCAGCCATCCTACAAGGTACCACTTTGAGCAAGAAGAGGTAAACAGAGGAAAAAAATGGATGACAATGTCACTGAGTGGACTGTAAGGTCATTCACAGCAACTCAGACATTAACACGCAACCAACATATATGTACAGAGCTGGTCAGGTGCTCAGCTGTGATCCTATGACTGCACCTGATCATGAGACTGATGTGACCTCATCTTTGTTGTTGTCATCACAGTGTTTTAGCTGTTGTGTTCTCCAGACTTCAGATGTTTGTTGATCCAGGTAACCCTGTAACTGAACCCTTTATCTATTCTAGTCTGAATAGAAATAATGAAAATTCCTCATCACAGGAATTCAAACAATTGAAAATTATGTTGTCTTTTAATTTTTAAATTAAGTCAATCATAACCACCCTGATGTGAATAATAGAACTTCATATCTTTCTTTTATATCTTTTAGTTATTAGATTTCTGCTTAATTTCCAAACCATACAAGCCAAATAAACAGCAATAAAATCTCTCATTATACCTTATTTAAAAAAAAAAGAAAAAAATCATTTTTTACTGAGGTCACATGAGATCTAAATGAGTAACTCTCTTTGTTTTTTTATTAAGATAGCCCAACTATTTTGATACAAAGTAGAGAGCAGTGTGAATTCATGTTATTAATAAATTCTGAATGACTGACTGAAAATTCAGACTCAGGCTCTGGTGAATTGGAGCTGCTATCGGTTAATGAGATTGCAACTTCCAATGTCTTGGTGGCTTTTCTTCACTGGCTGCTCTTGTTGCAGACATCAATATTTTTTTGGCAATACTCCAACCAAAAGAGGGGCAGAACAGAAAATTGATCAGAATTCTCTATTGCAAAATTGAAAAATATTTACTTCAGCTTTCAGAGCAAAAAAGAAAGATTTTGAAAGTGTTGCAGGTAAGAAACTCTTTTTTATCACTCTTTTAGCAAGATTAACCAATATTTCCCATGATAAGAATAGGTTTAAAGTCACTATTAACTTTAATTAAATTTATATTACAACCCAAATACCTGTCCTACAGACAAAAAAAAGTAAGTTGTAATAGAAACTCTAAAATTTTATGTATAAACATTTTCAGTAAGGTGCATTTTCTAAAGTTTTTGTCATTATGTGAACACAACTTGAATTTTCTTCTGTAGAGATACCTGCATTGAGCTGACTGTGAGAGAAACATTTGAATAATTTTCTAATGTTTATATTATTATTATTATTATTATTATTATTATTAATAATAATAATAATAATGAATTCAACAGGCTATTTTTTCCCTTGTCTAAATAACTAGGTGCAGTTTTCAGAAAATGGAATTAAGCAGATTATTTTGACTTATTTAGATCATTTTGTAAAATTTATGAGGTTTTGCTTAACTAATTTGTAGTAATGTGAAATGTCAGATACCAACAATGGTTACTATGAACACTGCAAGAAATAAGATCATAACTAACATTGCCAGGTCTAAGATTAAAGAAATCTATAAAAAAGGAAAACTTGTATGTCTGCTTTTTAAAAAAATTTATTCTTAGAAGTCAAGATTTATTCTTCATTTTCTTTAATTGTAAACACACTATTTCTTCTGCTAACTTACTCTTGAATTTTGACAAGGCAGATATAAATTCTTTTCAGACAAATATAGTGAATGAAAAAAATCTTTATCAACAGAAACATTATTTATATGTGGTAGCTTTAAAAATTTGAATTAAAATAAATAACAAAGAAAAAATATTTATTAAGATATACTCTTAAAAATTGCTATGCCAATTAAATGTTACTGCTTATGTTGTAAATGCAATTTATTAATAATATATACAAAAGAATGTACAGGCATTTTTTGTCCATAAATATTTATGTGTAAAGGCTCTCCATATAAAAAAAATCAAACTTGTGTTCTATCCTGTCTTAGTGTGGAGGCCAGGTAAATATATACTTCATGTATGTGCCAGGCTGTTTTGTTGTATTGATGTAAGGTGGGGATACACAGACAAAATTTACCTGTAAATGATTTTATATAAGGTAACTATCTGATTTTTATTTGTGTATGATTTTGTTTGTTACTATAACATAGCAAAAATGACACATCTTAGCAAGATTTTTGCTAAGGTAATTCCATCAAAATACCTGGTTTATGCAAATTCCAGCTTGATTTACAATTTAATAACAGTGCAGGGAGGTCATTTTCATTTGCCTTAAAAATGATGATCTGATTTTTATATCTTATAAAATCTAAAAAGCAAAGCTACATTATGAAAGAGCTTATTCTTTATCTGTTGCACATTGTCTGCATGTGACTTTGCATGTAAGTATATGATGTATATGCATATGTTTGTGTTGCGTGTGAGTGACTTACATGCACTTTTGCTATTTAATGTATACTCGAGAGAACAAGTTGTGTCTTGACATTCTAAAGTGAGAAAGAGTTTATGTCCTTTTATGCTACTGATGTACACAGAAGTGTGAAGCGAAATCCCCAACCAGACAAGGTGGAGTAATCCCATGCAACAAATCAAACTGACAGAGGGTGGTTGATCAATGTCTGAAAGCCACTAGTTGGTAGTGATGTTACTAAAACATACAAAATTCAAGACCATCAATTAAACAAGAAAAAAATTAACATGGAGGTATATGAAGTGGTATCCCGTTGTGGGGAGGTAGATCAGGGTCTGATCAGTTCTGACTGAGTCTACTGGGAAAGGATATCTAATGTCAAATGAACCAAAACCATCAATGATCCCAGTTATAAAACATCAATGACAATACCTCCTAGTAGATTGGAAAGGCATATTTTATGAAATACTGCATAATTTTAAAGAACAAAAGTCACTGCACATCTGAGCACCTGCATATATCTGACATGAGAGCCAAAGAGGTGTTCATTTATGCATAATGTGTCTTGTAAACTTACTTTGATCACAGACACATGAGTATTGATTTCATTTGAGGGTATCACTCCACCCTGGACTCCAGCCTAGGAAACCCTCCAACTAGTGATGACATGTCATCACCACACTGTCTGTATACATAGCAATGAAGATCAGTCTACCTTATTGTGCTAGATGGCTGTTGACCTTACAAGTAGGTTCATTCACGTTTTATAATCCTGCTTGATGCCTAGCCACTCTCCTCGCCAGAAATTTAATCTATTTTTCTTGCCAAAATCTATCTTGCATATTTGTAGGTCTGCTATTTATTCTTGCTTTGAATATCACTGTCACATCTGCTCCAGTGCTTCTGCTATGTATTTAAAGATTCTTGATAAAATACAAAGAAAATTCTGCAATGTTATTGGTCCTGAACTGGCATCTAGCCTTCAGTCACTTTCCCACTATGTTTTTTCTACAAATATTTTCATGGTAATTGTTCTGATAAACTTTCCTCTATGGTACCTTGACTTAATGAATTTAAGTGCAGTACTAGATTGGTGGCATTTTACAATTGAAATGGCCAGATGTAACCGTAAGTTCTATGCTAACAGTTTCTTTTCTCCTTTGTGAAACTCTTATCTGGCTTCTTGCTTTCCATTTATGATGTAATGGAATAACCTGTCACCCCTATAAGTGACTACATTATAGGTAGTAACTACCTATAAGCACCTGTAAGTCAATGGACTACAGAGTCTAGCTGGGATCTGTTGAGTATGACTCAGACTTACACAAGAACTACTGACCTTCCAATAGTAGCACTCACTATTGGATTGACTTGCGATGACCTTGTGCATAACTGTTACCTTTATTCTTATTGTACTGTATTTTTACAATAAACCTTTACCTATCCTATCCACCGTGATTGTCAAGTATACATTCCTATTAGCACGGAATATAAAAATTTAAATTCAATGTCAATTGTTATCTTCTGTTGTCTTAATTCCTCTTGTTTTATTGTTCTCTCTCTTTAATAATGTTTTCTTTTTTTTTTCTCATATTCTCAGTGACTTTATTACCTTGCTTGGGGTGAAATGATTATTTTTTTAAAACCTAGTAGAGGAACTTGTTAAGTCACCAATGACTTGGCCATGCAGAAGGCTGTACTGGGTTACATTGTAAAGTAAAGTGACCTAACATAAAATTTTAACATTACCAGCTAACTTATTCCTAATGGACCTTTGCAGTTATAATGGCAGCCACATTGTAGCAGATGTACAGATGCAACTGAAAATCTATAGAGCAGCCTGGTTTTTTCTTGGAGTTTGATGTGTAATTGGACTGCCATTGAACCTATTTGGTAAATATGTCTGACAGCTTGGGAAGTGTAATGCCAGTTGTTTTAACCACAATAGACATAAACTCATATCTGTCAAATATGAAACAATTTTTAAACAGTTTACACTTCTTGGCCTGTTACATGAGACAAAGTGATTGACACAATCAAATTTACCAGTTGCAACAGTCATTGCAGGTAATATTTCAAATAAGGGACTTCCCAACTCCAATTAAAAGGCAGTACCTGATGCATAAAGTTAACCCTGAGCCTACCATGGATATTTATATTTAACATGGGAACATATATAGCAAATATAATGTTAATTAAAAAAAAGGAGTTAATTATTTAATACTTATCTATGTTTTGATAGAAAACTTCAAAGATTCATTTTGCCAGCCTCCTCACAGAAGAATTTCTCATAGGCCACACTAATTTGCAAGAAAGTGAATATCATTTCTAGAACTATGAGTGAAAATTGTTACTATAACTTTAAGAAAAATGACACATCTTAGCAAGATTTTTGCTAGGGTAATGCCATCAAAATATTTGGTTTGCACAAATTTCAGCTTAATTTACAATTTAATAACAGTGCAGGAAGGTCATTTTCATTCACCTTAAAAATAATGATCTGATTTTTGTATGTTACAAAATCTAAAAAGAAAAACTACATTATAAAAGAGCTTATTCTTTATCTGTTGCACATTGTCTGCATGTAACTTTGCATGCAAGTATATAAAACATCCATTTACAGAGATATCGAGAAATGATTACTTCAGAATGCCAAATCTTAGTGGAATAATAATTTTATTACAATTCATGTCATTCACAGCTTCAGGTTAGTTTTAACAAAAAGTAAATCCATACCAACACCTAAATACATTTACAACATCATAATCCCAATGCCTAAACACATTTATAACATCATGATCCTAATGCCTAAATACATTTACAACATCATGATCCCAACACCTAAACACATTTAGAACACCATGATCCCAACACCTAAACACATTTAGAACACCATGATCCCAACACCTAAACACATTTACAACATCATGATCCCAACACCTAAACACATTATTTAACCAATCATAATTAAACAAAAGTTATTTTAAAAATCTTACTACTGGTACAAAATTTAATTAATGCAATAAAACAGACATAATAAAAAGCACATGATGAAACTACAATTACAGTAATGAAGAGATAACAAAAATCCTATAGAATGAGTTAACCGGTTATTGCTCCTCATTTGTCAGAACTTGATAAGGAAATTAAGATATTGTGCACACCAACTCAAAAAGGGAGACATGAGGAAAGAAAATATCAATGTATTAATAATAATATAAACATATGGGTATATCTATAGACAGCTTACATTAAGTCCTAACAACCAATCTTTTTGTTTAGTTTACATAAAGATGTTTGTCTTGATTTAATATAAATTGTCTCAAGGACTTTAAATGGATGCTTGGAATGTGCTCTGATCAAAACTGAGATTTCATCCCCAATACAGGATGATACACATTCCCAAATTTTAATAAAATCTGAGATTGCAGACCTGGATGTAATGGAATATTTATGCCAATTTTCAAGTCAGCCTTACTTTTTTAACCAATAGTAAGTTATGCAAGAAGAAAAAAAAAAAATAGGCTCTGGCTAGCCAATTTTAAACTTCAGCTATAAAAACGTTCTTTTAATATTTTTTATATATATATTTTTTTACCAGTCTTCAAAAAAATTCAACTTGAAACTTTGCAGCATTTTCTCTTTAAAAATCTATCCTCAACTTAAAAATCTTTGCCAAGAATCAATTCCACTCGTATTCCAGTTCAAAAACTAAGAGAAACATGATAACACTTACACAGCATCAAAACTTTCATACAATTTCTTTAACAAAACTTTCTATAATCCTTTTGATTTTACAGATACTGTTTATATTAGGTGCCTCCAAAGACTGAGGTTTAAAAAGAATTTTAAAAAAGTAAATTCTTTCTTGAAGCTTTTATTTTAGTTTTAATTTCAAGCTAATAGATTAAATTTAATATTTACAATAAGCAAAATATTTTGCTCCATTTGAAAAATAATTTAAATTGACTGGAAGGAATTTTTTTTAAATTGGTAAAAATTGCAGATTTTAGTGCCATTTTTAGCCATCTGTCAACACAGTGTAATTATTTTTATTAAAAAATCTTTTAAAAAAATATGCTTTTCTGAAACTTTATTTGAGGAATATTAGGTAAGTTAAAGTTTAATTAATCTGATTTGAAACAAATATTACTTACTTTTAGCTTAAAATATCACAGAAATGCATTTTTTAACACTGAGATAGTTGTTTATTTAAGGTGTTGATAGCTTGCCTGACAGCCTGAAGTTTATCTAATTTTTTGTCTATGGGGAACATATCTGTAAAAATTACTGGAGGAATATATCATCAGCACCTTTTTGATATCATTTTTAACTACCAATAATCTTAAAAATTTAGGAAAATATTCTTCATAATCTACAGCTTCCTATCCTTTGTAGCTCTTAGGCTTTTTACTATCTGTCCTACTCTCTGTTCTACCACCCATTCATACAAACTTCTTAGGTAGGTTACTTACTGTTTTCCTTTATTCCTCTGGCCGTCAGTGTTTCCTGCAAGTCTCAAATTCTCCAAACCTTCCTTCCTTCTGTTTTTATTCAATGCTAAATATAATGGTCCTGTTTGTTTCCAGTACCCTTAAAACTTTCACATGCTCCATCTATGATATTCTCAGCATTATTCTGTAGGACTACGTTTCTGTTGCCTAAAGTCTCCTCTTCATCTGTGAAGAAATTATCTAGCATTCATTGCTATATAGGAGAATTGATATTTCCTAACAATTCAGCATTCTTTTCTTTGTTTCTAATGAAATTTTTCTTTTTCTTACTACCTTGTTTAGTTTTTGGTAAGAATCATTTGCAATTCCATCCTTGTTATACTCCTCTTTCTATTTTTGTGTATTCATTAAATTCATTTTCAATCCACACAAAAGTTTTTACTGCTTCGTAAAGGTTACTGATTACTTCAGTAGCTAAAGAGATGATACATCTGAAGAAAATTCTTTTTGTTAATATCTAAGAATGTCTTCTTTGACATTAAGTGAAATTGCTCAGTGGTACCAGGGAATGCACCATACCTGCCATACCCTGGGTATACCACTGCTCTGTAGAAAAGTCTCAGTTATTATCTCAATTGCACAGTCATTTAAAAACATTTCTTGATAATCAATAAAATCCTGGCTAAGGATGATTGCAGGCATGTTGAAAGATGATCACCATCTTGAACTAGATATATATTGTTTTCTTTTTAAAGATTTTCTCTATATAAGTTCTTACTTGAGAAATATGTCTTTAATTATATTGATAAAAATGTTTTTTTATGAACAAGTTTGTATAATTTACAGCTACAAAGGTTTCAGAAAAGAAAGAACATTTGTCCAACTGATCTGTGAATTGAAAGAGGTAAAAAAAAGAGAAAAAATTGGATCTGCCTTCTGAATGATATAGCAATGAGGGTACATCAAATAATTTGTAGCCGATAACATAGTATTTTGAACTTTGATCTAAAATTTTCATTGTATAATGTTTTATCAATGTGATTAATGAATACATGTTAAGTGCATTAACAAGGAAGGTGATTAAATATTTATGTAAAAGATAATGCTTTTTCCATCAAAAATATACAAACTATTACTCAATAAGGGTAGATCATTAAGACTGCAGCCTGGGACATAGTAAAGTTTTGATCTGAAATGTCCACTGTATAATGTTTAGTTCATTTATATGATATTAAAAGAGCATAAATGCATTTTTTGTAAAATAAGAAAAAATATTTTTGAAAAAGCCTGATTCAATATCCTTTTTGTATCATAGGATTTTTTAAAAAAGGTACTAAATTTTGCAAAAATCAAAATATTGTCTGTCATTCTTCAAGAGATCAGTTTGCTCATCTCAAAAATGAAGTCAAAATGCATGTCAAATTATGCTCTTCTAGAATTCTGGGAAGATGGTGTTACAAAAAAATGAATTAGCAAAATGACATTCATGGTACAGGGACAAAAGTGGGAACATAAGCAACATCTTAATGAGTTAAAATAGCGATTCATTGATTTAGTAAGTCCATGAAAAGAGGTAAAATGGAAATATTGTATAACATGTTTGACGTACCCATGCCACCAGAAATTAGTGAACCAAGGATGTACAGTAAAAGAAAAAGAACAGCAATGGAACATTTGAATATTGAACTGAAGCTGAAAAAATATAAACTCCAGAGGAAGTCATCTCAAAGGGGAGGTGTTATATAAGAATAAAGTGTCGCTGCCAACACTGGAGTTTGAACACAGTTCACCAGTAAGCAAACACAGATGATTCTATTTTGAATAAGTAGATCATGTGATGGCAAAGGAAATGTATATATGGGAATTAGCATGGTGTCCAAATAATCACCATTTCTATTTTATCCTTTATTACTATATGGATCACTCTTTCTATACTATCCTATATTATTATACAGATCGCTATTCTCTATACTATTCACTATACTATTTCTCTATACTGGTCACTATATGGATTATTTGGTGGTTACTTTCCGAGTGAGTATTATCAAGCAAGTACTATTAGTGTGAGTGTTACTTGCAGGTGTCTGACACCAGTATTGTTCAACGGTGTTACTATAATTGTATCTGCGATGACAAAGTCTCTACTACAACAAGCATTACAAAAGTGACAATGAGTATTCATTGACATTACAAAAGTGGCAACAAGTGTTCACTGACATCACAAAACAATGACTATATGTGATTTACCACTGCTTAAATGCACTGATAATGAAGGAGATTATGTTGAAAAATGAATATTTGTTACTTAAAATAAATGTATTTTCCCAGGGTGGCTATAATTTTATACTTCCCTGCTAGTGACATCAGTTTTCAAGTTCAAATAAAAAGCAAGATTTCAAATATTTATTTTCAAGACAGGCTGGTAACTGAAAAATTAGTTAAACACCATCTCCCTTTTCCATTTAGCCTTGTACCATGTTATAAGTTCTGTAAATATTGAAACAAGTTCCTGTGCTAGTGCTAGTATAGTGATAAGACCAATTTATATTGGAGAAAAAGAAAAGAAAAAAAGGTTCTTATATTTTAATCTTTTTTATCATCTCAAACCTTCTAAAAAACATTTTGTTTTTTTGTTTTCTGTTAATTTTGTTTGTATTTTTATTCATTGCTTCTTTCCATTATATCAAGGATATTTTTAAAACTGCTTGAAATATATTACCTCTTTACAAAATAGCATCTGTTCAGAATGTATGCAAAAAACATCATAAAAATATTATAGCCTCAATGTATAATTAAAATTGGTTGTAAATATAAATTATTTTGCAAATGATTGCTATAAATTGCCTAAAGCTTATTAACCATATTTTCTGTCCTAATTAGTTTATTTAATTTTAGGGGTTTAATTATAAGAAATTGAAAAAAAAATATTTTCAGATATCTTTAAGAGAGTTTTATAATCAGGAACACAAAATGGTGTATGCAGTTTTATGGGACCAATGGGATATTTATTTACAAAAAGACTTTTTTAAAATTAGGAATTTATTTATAGAAAAAAAAATTTCATTTCCCATGAAAATACTTGGCTGAAGGTGATATTTTGTAGATCCCTTAATTTGATCAAAATCTCCCACACTACAAATTCTCATCTTGGCAGAAGACTAAAAGTGTTTAGTTATTTTTTTGGAAAAACAAAGTCATTGATTCAATTAGATTTGCAGGGAAGTTAATCATCTGTTTTATATGGCCCTATCCTGATAATTTTTTCTGTTTTGGAGACAATAATAATAATAATAGTAATCATCATCAGTCCTACAACAATGTGTGGTCATAGGGTCACTGTGTAGCCAAGCACTTGACCAGTTACTTCCATAAATCTTGGTTGCATACCAATGTCTGAGTCTGTAAATAATATTTGGATTCTTTGAGATGCACTCTACATAAGAAATGCCTAAGATCATTCTGTAGCATAACATTTCTACATAAGAAATTACTGGGATGGTTCTGTAGCATCTCATTTCTAATATTGGATTCTTTGTGATGCAGTCTACATAAGAAATGCCTAATATGGATCTGTAGCATATCATTTCTAATATTTGGATTTTTGTGATGCAGTCTACATAAGAAATACATAAGATTGTTCTCTATTATCACATTTCTAATATTTGGATTCTTTGTGATGCTCTCTACATAAGAAATGTATAAGATGGTTCTGTAGCATCTCATTTCTAATATTTTGATTTTTCTGATGCAGTCTACATAAGGAAATCCTAGGATAGTTCTGTAGAATATCATTTCTAATATTTGGATTCTTTGTGATGCAATCTACATAGGGAAGGGCCTAGGATGGTTCTGTAGAATCTTATTTCTAATATTTGGATTCTTTGTGATACTTTCTACATGAGGAAGGGCTTACGATGGTTCTGTAGAAACTTATTTCTAATATTTGGATTCTTTTGATGCTGTCTACATAAGAAATGCCTAAGATGGTTCTATAGCATCTCATTTCTAATATTTGAATTCTGTGTGATGCTGTCTACATAAGAAATGCATAAGATGGTTCTATAACATCTCATTTCTAATATTTAGATTTTTGTGATGCAATCTACATAAGGAAGAGCCTCGGAGGGTTTTGTAGAATCTTATTTCTAATATTTGGTTTCTTTATAATGCTGTCTACATAAGAAATGCATAAGATGCTTCTATAGCATATCGTTTCTAATATTTGGATTTTGTGGTGCAATATACATAAGGAAGGGTCTATGATGGTTCTGTAGAATCATATTTCTTATATTTGGATTCTTTGTGATGCTGTCTACATAAGAAATGCATAACATGGTTCTATAGCATCTCATTTCTAATATTTGGATGTGTGTGATTCAATCTACATACGAACGGGCCCACGATGGTTCTGTAGAATCTTACTTCTAATATTTGGATTCTTTGAGATGCAGTCTACATAAGAAAAAAATAAGATTGTTCTCTATTATCTCATTTCTAATATTTGGATTCTTTGTGATGCTGTCCATATAAGAAATGCATAAGATGGTTCTGTGGAATCTTATTTCTAATATTTGGATTCTTTGTGATGCTCTCTACATAAGAAATGCGTTAGATGGTTCTGTAGCATCTCATTTCTAATATTTCGATTTTTGTGATGCAGTCTACATAAAGAAATCCTAGGATGGTTCTGTAGAATATCATTTCTAATATTTGGATTTTTGTGATGCAATCTACATAAGGAAGGGCCTAGGATGGTTCAGTAGAATCTTTTTTTTAATATTTGGATTCTTTGTGATACTTTCTACATAAGAAATCCATAAGTTGTTTCTATAGCATCTCATTTCTAATATTTGGATTCTTTGTGATGCAGTCTACAAAAGAAATGCCTTAGATGGTTCTATAGTATCTTATTTTTCATATTTGGATTTTTGTGATGCAATCTATATATGGAAGGGCCAAGGATGGTTCTGTACAATCTTATTTCTAATATTTGGATTCCTTGTGATGCAGTCTACATAAGAAATGCACAAGATGGTTCTATAGCATCTCTTTTCTAATATTTGGATTTTTGTGATTGAATCTACATAAGGAATCACCCACGATGGTTCTGTAGAATCTTGTTTCTAATATTTGGATTCTTTGTGATGCAATCTACATAAGGAAGGTCCTAGGATGGTTTTGTAGAATCTTATTTCTAATATTTGGATTTATTGTGATGCTGTCTACATACAAAAAGCATAAGATGGTTCTATGGCATCTCATATTTGGATTTTTTTGCCCCAATCTGCATAAGGAAGGGCCTAGGATGGTTCTGTAGAATCATATTTAAAATATTTGGATTCTTTGAAATGCAGTCTACATAGAATATGCCTAATATAATTCTGTAGCATATCATTTCTAATATTTGGATTCTTTGAGATGCAGTCTACATAAGAAATGCCTAAGATCATTTTGCAGCATAACATTTCTAACATTTCTGCATAAGAAATTACTGGGATGGTTCTGTAGCATCTCATTTCTAATATTTGGATTCTTTGTGATGCAGTCTACATAAGAATTGCCTGAGGTGGTACTGTAGCATCTCATTCCTTATATTTGGATTCTTTGAGATGCTGTCCACATAAGAAATGCATAAGATGGTTCTGTAGCATCTCATTTCTTATATTTGGATTCTTTGTGATGCTGTTTACATAATAAATGCCTAGAAGGTTCTGTAGCATATTATTTCTAATATTTGGATTCTTTGTGATGCTGTCCACATAAGAAATGCATAAGATGGTTCTGTAGCATCTCATTTCTAATATTTAGATTTTTTGATGCAGTCTACATAAGGAATGCCTAGGATGATTCTGTAGAATATCATTTCTAATATTTGGATTCTTTGTAGTGCAATCTACATGAGGAAGGGCTTACGATGGTTCTGTAGAAACTTACTTCTAATATTTGGATTCTTTGTGATGCTGTCTACATAAGAAATGCCTAAGATTGTTCTATAGCATCTCATTTCTAATATTTGGATTCTTTGAGATGCAGTCTACATAAGGAAGGCCTAGGCTTGTTCTGTAGCATCTTATTTCTAATATTTGGATTATTTGAGATGCAGTCTACATAAGAAATGCCTAGGATGGCTCTGTAGCATCTCATTTCTAATATTTGTATTCCTTGTGATGCAGTCTACATGAGGAAGGCCTAGGATGGATGTGTAGCATATCATTTCTAATATTTGGATTCTTTGAGATGCAGTCCAGGTAGGAAATGCTCAAAATGGTTCGGTAGCATTTCATTTCTAATATTTGGATTCCTTTTCATGCAGTCTACATCAGAAATGTCTAGGATGATACTGTAGCATGTCATTTTAATATTTGGATACCTTTTCATGCACTCGACATAAGAAAAGCTTGAGACCGTTCTATAGCATATCATTTCTAATATTTGGATTCTTTGTGATGCAGTCTACATAAGAAATACCTCAGATGTTTCTGTAGTATTGCATATCTAAAATTTGGATTCTTTGAGATGCAATCTACGAAAGAAATGCATAAAAATGATGTGTAGAATCTCTTTTCTAATATTTGGAATCTTTGAGATGCAATCTATGTAAGAAATGCATAGGATGGTTCTGTAGGATCTCATTTTTAATATTTGAATTTTTTGTGATGCTGTCTACATAAATGCCTAAGATAGTTCCGAAGCATCTCATTTTTAATATTTGGATTCTTTGTGATGCAGACTACATATGGAAGTCCTAGGATGGTTCTGTAGCATCTCATTTCTAATATTTGGAGTCTTTGTGATGCGGTCTACATAAGGAAAACTTATGATGGTTCTCTAGTATTTGTGATGCTGTCTACATAAGAAATGCGTAGAATGGTTCTGTAGTATTTATATCTAATATTTGGATTCTTTGAGATGCAGTCTACATATGAAGTGCATAAAATGGATCTGCATAATCTCTTTTGTAAAATTTCCTTTCTTTGAGATGCAGTCTACATAACAAATGTATAGGATGGTTCTGTAGCATCTCATTTCTCATATTTGGATTCCTTGTGATGTAGTTGAAATAAGGAAGAACTAGGATTGTTCTGAAGCATGACATTTCTAATATTTGGATTCTTTGTGATGTTGTCTACATAAGAAATGCCTAATGTGGTGCTGTAGCATCTCATTTTCAATATTTGGATTCTTTGAGATGCAGTCTACATAAGAAATGCATAAAATGGTTCTGTAGCATCTCATTTCTAATATTTGGATTCTTTGTGATGCAGTTTACATAAGAAATGCCTAGGAAGGTTCTGTAGCATCTCATTCCTTATATTTGGATTCTTTGAGATTCAGTCTACATAAGAAATGACTAAGATAGTTCCGTAGCATATTATTTCTAATATTTGGATTCTTTTTGATGCAGACTACATAACAAATGCCTAAGATGGTTCTGTAGTATATCATTTCTAAAGTTTGGGTTCTTTGTGATATAGTCGAAATAAGGAAGAACTAGGATGGTTCTGTAGCATATCATTTGTAATATTTGGATTCTTTTTGATGCAGTCTACATAAGGAAGTCCTAGGATTGTTCTGTACCATCTCATTTCTAATATTTGGATTCTTTACGATGTAGTCTACATAAGAAATGTCTCAGATGGTTCTGTAGCATCTCATTTCTATTATATGGATTCTTTATGAGGCAATCTACATAAGAAATGCCTAAGATGATTCTGTAGCATATGATTTCTAAAATTTGGATACTTTGTGATGCAGTCTATATAGGAAAGGCCTAGGATGGTTTTGTAGCATCTAATATTTGGATTCTTTGCGATGCAGACTACATAAGAAATGTTTAAGATGGTTCTGTAGCATCTCATTTCTAATATTTGGATTCTTTGTGATGCAGTCTACATAAGAAATGACTGTTGGTTCTATAGCATCTTCTTTCTAATATTTGGATTCTTTGTGATGCTGTTCACATAATAAATGCATAAGATGGTTCTGTAGCATCTCATTTCTAATATTTGGATTCTTTATGATGCAGTCTACAGGAGGAAGGCCTAGGATGGTTCTGTAGCATCTCATTTCTAATATTTGGATTCCTTGCGATGCAGTCTACATGAGGAAGACCTAGGGTGGTTCTGTAGCATATCATTTCCAACGTTTGGATTCTTTGTGATGCAGTCTACATAAGGAATGCCTAGGATGGTTCTGTAGTATATCTTTTTTAATATTTGGATTCTTTTTCATGCAATCTACATAAGAAAATCTTAAGATCGTTCTATAGCATATCATTTCTAATATTTGGATTCTTTGTGATGCAGTCTATATAAGAAATACCTCAGATGTTTCTGTAGCATCACATTTCTAATATTTCGATTTTTTGTGATGCTGTCTACATAAGAAATGTCTAAGGTGGTTCTGTAGCTTCACTTTTCTAATATTTGGATTCTTTGTGATGCAGTTTCCATAAAAATTGCCTAAGATGGTTCTGTAGCATCTTATTTCTAATATTTGGATTTTTGTGATGCTATCTACATAAGAAATGCCTAAGATGGTTCTGTAGCATCTTATTTCCAATATTTCTATTCATTAAATGCTGTCTACATAAGAAATACATAATATGGTGCTGTAGCATCTCATTTTCAATGTTTCGATTCTTTGAGATGCAGGCTACATAAGAAATGCCTAATATGGTTCTGTAACATAACATTTCTAATATTTGTATTCATTCTGATGCAGTCTACATAAGAAATTCCTAAGATGGTTCTGTAGCATCTCACTTCTAATATTTGGATTCTTTGTGATGCAATGTACATCAGTAATGCCTAAGATGTTTCTGTAGCATCTCATTTCCAATATTTGGATCTTTGTGATGCACTCTACATAAGGAGACCGAGCATATCATTTCTAATATTTGGATTCTTTTTATGCAGTCTACATGAGAAATGCCTAAGATGGTTCTGTAGCATATCATATCCAATATTTGGATTCTTTGTGATGCAATCTACATAAGAAATGCCTAATATGGTTCTGTAGCATCTCATTTCTAATATTTGGATTCTTTTTTATGCAGTCTATATAAGGAAGGCCTAGGATGGTTTTGTAGCATCTCTTTTCTAATATTTGGATTATTTGTCATGCCTTCTACATAGGAAATGCCTACAACGATTCTGTAGCATCTCACTTCTAATATTTGGATTCTTTGCGATGCAGTCTACATAAGAAATGCCGAAGATCTTTCTGTAGCATCTCGTTTCTAATATTTGGATTCTTTATGATGTAATCTACATAAGAAATGCCTAAGATGGTACTGTAGCTTCTCATTTCTAATATTTTGATTTTTGTGATGCAGTGTACATAAGAAATGCCTAAGATCGTTCTGTAGCATATCATTTCTAATATTTGCATTCTTTAAGTTGCAGTCTACATAAGAAATACCTAAGATGGTTCTGTAGCATCTCATTTTTAATATTTCTATCCTTTGTGATGCAATCTACATAAGAAATGCCCATGATTGTTCTGTAGCATCTCATTTCTTATATTTGGATTCTTTTAGATACAGTCTACATATGCGCTGCCCAAGATGGTTCTGTAGCATTTCATTTCTAATATCTGGATTCTTTGTGATGTAGTCTACATAAGAAATGCATAAGATGGTTCTGTCATATCGCCTTTCTTATATTTCGATTCTGTGAGATGCAGTCTACATCAGAAATACATAAGATGGTTCTGTAGAATGTCTTTTCTAATATTTCAATTCTTTGAGATGCAGTCTACATAAGAAATACCTAAGATGGTTTTGTAGCATCTCATTTCTAATATTTGGATTCTTTGTGATGCAGTCTACATAAGAAATGCCTAAGTTGGTTCTGTAGCATCTAATATTTGGATTCTTTGCTCTGATATTTCTGCTAATGTTGAAGATTTGCAGTTATACAGAAAGATTGAGAATGCCCATGCAGGCCACCGTTTGGTGTTTCTTTAAAATATTGATGCAATAATACTTAAGTGGTATTTTCCATATTTTCAGGGCTGAATTTTAGGAAATTCGATCTCACTCACTCAATTTTACATGTTTTTGCAAATCTCTCTACTTCAAATTTAATCTTAACAACTAAAATGGACAGCACATTTATCTAGAGGAGAAAATAATGATATAATCCAGATGTTGACTTTCCACACTACTTTAAACAAAAGGTTTGGAATTAAACTCCCATGAATGCTAGAAGGAGCAATTATAATGGACTTCAGAAGTCTATTTTCCTAAAAAATCTGAGTCACATATGATCACTGAAGTGAAGCAACCTTGGTATTAGTCAGGAATACCACATTCTGTATGTTTGGATGTGTGGGCGATGGAAATGGAAACCATATAGCCGATTTCAAATTCCAGTCGGATTTGTTATAGTTACTTACGTGCAGATACCCTTAGGAAAGTGTATCTGCTTCTCCTCCCAGCTATGGGTTAATTAGTAAAACTTGTATCAGTAAAAGATTATTATCCCCAAAAGATTCTTACAATCTAAAAAATATTTTGAGGCTTTAAATAACCATCAAAGTGTTGATAAATCATAAAAATCAAATCAAACAAACCTAAAATACTGAAAATAGAGAAAAATTTCATAAATTTCAATGCACAGTAATACTAAATGTTTATTCAATGATGGCGAAATGTTTCCTGTATGGAAATAATTAATCTCATCATTATCATCAAAATGGAATTTTTTCTAACTTTATTTAGGGTCAATTTCACACTATGAATTCCTTTATTGGAATAAGGCTAAAATTGTTCTATTATTATTTATTTGGAGAAACAAATCATTGATTGAGTTATATTTGCAGGAACGTTAATCAACTGTTTCATATGACCATATCATGATAAATTTAGTTTTTACAGTTTTGGATGCAACCGTATTTCACTATAATCACCAATATTTTCAGGTCTGAATTTTATGTGATCTGATCACACACACACACACACACACACACATACACACACACACACACACATTCTGCTTGTGAAAAATAAATATTATTTTTTTTACAATTTTTGTAGATTTACACTCATTGGACCTTCGTCAACCCACTACATTTGTCAAAACAGAAAAATATTGATTTTTATGATTTTAGAAATGGGGACCTTTTCATAATAAATATAAATATTGATCTCTGACTTTTTTGTGATTTGTTTTTATTTATAAATGTCAAATCTGAAACTGTGCTTATGCCATTGATAACTACTTGGTGACTGTATGAGAAAAAAAACTCCACTAATCAGTAATCCAGATACTTGAGTTTAAAGTCATCTGACCCAAGCCCTTTGCTGGAACAATAAAATGCAAATGAGTTCTTCAAATCTTTTCCTCTTTTGATCAGCATCCCCATTATACTTAGGACTAAAATTCCTCCCATGATTAAAATTTCTCACTTAAGATTTGGAATTGCTCCCCTGGGAATGAAGAGCTTCCTATTTGAGATTCACTGGTCTAGAACTACCAGTTTATCTATTTGTAGAAATCTCTCTATTATATATTTATCGATTTCTTTAGATTTACCATTTTGTATAAATTTATTTGTATAAATCTGTCAATCTCTATTCGGCATCTCTTTCATCTTTTCTCTTAAATAGTTTATCATCAATAAATATAAATTTTCAGTTACTAGAAATATGGGGTTGCTATGAATCCCTGTTGAAAATAGCATCCCATTTTCTCTTGTGTGTATTTATATTATTTCTTTTCATTTTTTTGTTTTTGT
>CAHIKZ030005236.1:612500-702500 GCA_903632075.3 Acanthosepion pharaonis | reverse complement strand
TATGTTGTACTATATGTTGCTCAAGGTTTCTAGTGCAGCTGTAACTAATCTTAATATTATTCTTATTGAGGATTTTGTTGAGTAAAAACTGAAATGTTTGTGGATTAAATTTAGGAAAATCCTGCTAATGTTGGTTTTGCTATTACTGTTAAAAGGTGGGTTGAACCAAATTAAGTTGCGTTTTCTATTCTTATGTTTATTCTTGACATTCTTACTAATGCTTGGAATGTATTCTAGTTTAACTTTGTATTTACTTTTATTTAGTGCATCTACATATTTAGTTTTATATTTGTCAAAAATAATTTTATTGCTGGAGTTAGAGTCTGTGTTGACAGATTTATGCAAATTATTTAGAATTCCAAGTGAGTGGTTGAATTCTTTGCTAATGTATTTATAGTTATAAAGCTCTTTAATATAAGGCCTGTACAAGCCTCTGGATAGGTCAAAGGTAGTGTCCAGAAAGTTGATCACCTTGGTGTTGGTGTTGGTGTTAGCAGTGATATTAAGTCCATGAGCCTTGAAGAATTTGAAGAGTTGTTTCCCAAACTGGTCTATTTGTTGTGGATTGGCATTACATAGTCGTCTCTGTACAGACCAATGTTCTTACTATCAAAAGTGTACCTAATTCTCCATATAGAAGAATGCCACCCAATTCACAAGTTTCACAATTGAATGCTCCCATCACTATAGAGAAGTTTGGATTGTCTTTTTTGGTCCACATAGAACCATCGTGATATAGAATGGGTTTCTGGGCTTGCTTAATGATGTTGATTTCATGCTCAGTGATGGTGCAATAATTTTTGGCCAGGGTTATAGCAGCCATTAACAGGTCTCCCATGATCGATATGTAGAAGTTGATGTCAGGTATATGTATATTTATTAATATATACTTCTTAGCTCTGTCTAACCATATCAAGCAATGTTTTGCTTACACCTTATATTAAACTGAGTAAATATTTATTCACTTACCTATGTATGCATGATAACACACATATATATAGTTGCTAATATGTAGTTATTTGATTTAGCCACATTAATACCTATATATATGTGTGTGTGTGTGTGTGTGTGTGTGTGTGTGTGTGTGTGTGTGTGTGTGTGTGTTTATAAACAGTAATTTGTACTTTGCAAACCAGATGCTTCTTTGTGGCTGAATGGTTAACAGAACATCAGATCAAATGATAGTTCTCATTGGGATTACAGGTTCAATTTCTGTCAGAGAAGCACATATTTTCTACAAAATTTCTCAAACATTCAGGCCAGTAAATGTAATTAATACTGTTTAATTAAAAAAAAGAACATTTACTTAAATAAATTATAAAAATAATATATAAACAGAAAATATATTACATAATATATATATATATATTTATACCTTTCATGCAGAACTTTTTCACTGCCAGTTCAAGGAAGACATTTGGGTCATTAACACACAAAAAGGAGAATGTCTAATATCAAGAATATTTAACATTGAAAAGCATAAAAAAAATTAATTCCTTTTAATAATATGTGAAAATATTCACTCTTTGCCTGATGAAGGTTGCAAGACTGGAAACACATGTAGCAAAATTATGGAAAATAAAGCATAATATATTTTATAAAAAAATCCACATTACAACCAAAAACGTTTGCAGTTTCTCTCTTCTTTTTATTATACCTACTTTTCTCTCGTTAGAATTACTATAACCTCTTCCCTTTATATATATAAATATTCACTTAATTTATTAGTTTTATATATATATATTTTCTTTCATGTACTTTACTTTGACCTATATTTTCGCATTAGAAATAAAGTTTATTATAATTAGGTTATGGGATTTTAATTTAGTTTTTTGTTCATGATGTGTTTGTAGATAGCGGAGTGAAATACGGTTCAAGTCTGAATTTGGAAATGAGTTCTAATATTTTATTTAGGAATTTCTTTCTTACTGGATAGCCACTTATCACTATTTTCTACTCTAGACAAAGAATACACTATTTTGACATGTTATTGTAAACTAATGCTGTGTGTTCAGGTTTGTATATTTTAGTTACCATCGATGATTTGATAGAGTATAACTTTTTGCATATTGCTGTACTGTATATATCTATAAACACTCCATCTCTGAAAGCAGTCTTCCCTTATAAATATAGCAAATTTTATACAATATATATTTCCCCTCCTCCTCTTTACTTCTTCCTTTTTATCAGTGGCATGCTTATGTATATAAGAGTGTCTTGGGATGGAAGATGAAGGAAGCTGTGACAAGAATCATGGACACTTTTGAATGACTTGTATGGAGCTTCCACAAAATGGTGGAAAAAGTGCATTAAAGTCAGAGAATCCTACTTTGAAGGAAATCAGTTTTGTACTTCTTTGAGATTAATAAATCTCTTCTGAAAAGTCTCAAAACCTCTGGAATGCACATTATATATATATATATACATATATATATATATATATATATATATATATATATATATACATGAAGGAATATTGTCTTAAGATGTGCTATATTTATGGGATAAAGTGCTCAATATCAGAGATAGAGCATGTGTAAATATAAAAGTGTACATAGAAGTCAACACTTAGAGGCGACAGTCTGATTTATACTAGACGCATATATATATATATATATATATATATATATATATATATATATATATATATATATAAAAAAAAACTAAACACTAATATTCCATGGTATATTAGTGTCTAAGCTTTTTTATTATATCCTTACTCTGTCCTGGACATTGAGTTCTACCTGGATTCTATCCTCTTGGAATTATTTTTTTTATACAAATATATATGTATGTGTATGCATGTATGTATATATATTTATATTTTGCATATATATGTGTATATTTACCACTAATATTATCTTTCTCTCTCTCTCTCTCTCTATATATATATATATATATATATATATATATATCGGGTGTAACAGAAAAGAGATCCAAATCCTGTGAAAGAAAAATTGTACAATTGTTAGATTAAGCTTTGAATCACTATTTAGAAATGATTAAAGATATCTTACTGGAATTTCCTGAGGTTTTTATAGCACTCTTGGACTCTGCTTTGAGCAATAAAAATGTATAATTACTCTTCAAGCTTAACAGAAGAATCATGATGAATTTGATCATAAATGAAAAAGACATGTTCATCATTAATCATCATAGCTAAAGACCTGAAGCTCATAACGAATTGAAATTAAGTTCAAATATATATATATATATATATATATATATATATATATATATATATATATATTTATTACAGGATCATTTTCCAACTTATTCAAGATGATCTTCGCCCTCTCTAACCTTCTAATATCCTGTCCTGGTACCTCACACGTTTCATGTACAATTTCATTTTCAAGTCTTTTTACACTGCTGTTTGGACTGTCATGGCTGAAACTCCTCTCTTACATACCAAACATCTTATGGATTGAGTTGGATCTTTTCTAATTGATCTCTTTAGTTCTAACCCTCTTCCTGTTGTGACCTCCTGATCCAGTTTTTCTCTCTACTGTTCTCTCTTTTTAAAACTTATTCACCATTCTCTTCATGGTTCTTGAATGGACTTTGAAGATGGAAGTCAGAGTATGAATGTTGGTACCATTACCATTATTCCTCTCAGCATTGCTCATTTGTGAAGACAATGGGTCTGACACTAAACGATTTTCACTTGTTCTTTTTCAAGCTGAATCACTCAAAGGGTTTTTCAGTGATTCTTACAACAAATGGTGCCAAGATGGCTAAACATCTTATCTGAAAATATGGGATAAAGAAATTCAATTAGTTTAATGTTTTTTTAGATATTAAACATTTTGTGGGATGGATAATTTTGCTGTTACACCCGGTATATATACATA
Organism: Acanthosepion pharaonis; assembly: GCA_903632075.3. NCBI lineage: Eukaryota > Metazoa > Mollusca > Cephalopoda > Sepiida > Sepiidae > Acanthosepion > Acanthosepion pharaonis. The sequence goes on along the minus strand of CAHIKZ030005236.1, from coordinate 698,646 downwards.
TATATATATATATGTGTGCGTGTGTGTGTGTGTGTGAGAGAGAGAGAGAGAGAGAGCGCACGTGTGTGACAAAATTGTTTCATATAGAAATAATAAAACGATTTTGCCACACACACAACACACACACACACAGACACACTTATATTTCTATGGGAAGGTTGTGCCCGATTTAGTCGTCTTCGAAGATGACATGAAAATCGACAGTCTAATGCTGACTATGTGATTGTCCTTCCTGGCAGATCTGTAGGGTATTTATGTCTGTTTTGTTAGAATCTTTGTATATCTGATGCCGGGCTCAAGAGGCACATGTGTGCACGAGAAGAAAGTCACTTTCAAGACTCTCCAAAAGTTTTTCGTATGTCACATAAAAGGTATGCAGTAGAGAGGGTGGTTTGCCTCTGCGGGCCCATGACCATTCAGTTCAAAATTGAAGAGATGGCCTTCTTCTGTAAAGAAATGGGAGTTATCATATATATATACATCTAGTAGACCAATGAAAGAAATTCGAGAGATAAAAAACAATATTGAAAATAATATTTTATTGTATCAGATCATTGCAAAAGTTTCTTGACCGATTTTCACTGTTAATATAAAATGACTGCAACTTGACACTGGCGTTTGTTTTAGTACCGATTTCTGGTGTGTTCTACATTGAAACCATGCATCGTTCAGTTGTGAGTCAGACTTTGTTGAATGTTTACGTTTTGTCCACAAATGAATGCCTTAAATATAGAGGATGAAAAGTTGCCGTTCGCCATATTATGTTCAATGAATTTCGGAAAGGAGTAAGCGTCGGAACAACAAAACAAAAAAAAACATTCAGGTTTATTTGGTTCGGGTTTCAGCTCTTCTGAGGGTCAAAAAAGGTGGATTTTGACCTAAACTATCAACCACGCACCGGGTGACCTTCCGGCGTCAACGAAGACGCTCTGCTTGACATCGTAGAGAATAAAGAGAGGATTTTGATGGAATAGATTGCTAAAAGTTTGAAAATCGATATCTCAACAGCCTTTCCCTAATTGAAGAGACTTGGGTTCATCTCCAAACTCGACACGTGGGTGCTACGTTCTCTGACGGAACAGAACAAACTCGATCCTGTTTTTGCGACGATTCCTTTTCTGTTACGCCACGAATTTGAACAGAATTGTCACAGGCGATGAAAAATGGATAGTTTATGATAACTTTCGACGCAAAATAAGCTGGTAAGAAGCTTGTGAATGTGTGGAACACGTGGTTAATGTGGACTTGTATCAAATGAAGGCGTTGCTGTCCGTTTGGTGGGATGGCAGATGAATAATTCACCTTGAGCTTCTTCTATCTGGGAAGCAATAACTGCAAAGAAGTATTGCGATAAACATACCAATTTCAACGCAGCTATTTAAGAAAAACAGACAATTTTTGGCAAATCGAAAAGGTGTCATTTTCCACGACGACAACGCAAAAACGCATATTGCAAAACAGACATCTCAGAAGATTAAAGAGTTGAAATGACACCCCACCCTCCAGCACCCACCGTATACTCCTGACTTGACTCCTTCGGCTTTTCATTTGTTCCGGTCTCTACAGTGCAATTTAAATGACTATGTACAGTCAGTGGAAAACTACTTCACAACCTTCTTCCAACAAAAAACACGAAATTTCTACGAAAATTGCAAACTTGTAAAACGATGGGAGACAGTTGTTTAAAAGTATAGCCTCCATTGTTTTAAACAACTGTCTCCCTCAACTACTTTTTTTGTGAGGATGTAAAATTTGGTTTCTCATTTTCTAATTGGGGACGAACTTTTGCAATGATTTAATACATTATTAGGCCTTTAAAACAAATAAAAGCATCATGAGAAAAGATGTTAAAATTCGAAGTTTTCGGACACGCCTGTGTCCTTTCTCAGCTAGAAATAAAATAAAGTTGGACTTTATAGGTTTAAATAGCAATTTATTCAGGCATACTCAGTGAATACTGATTCCGCAAAAAAGCCATCTACCAAATATCTACAAGCTTAATCGTAGCAAACAACTTGACCAAACTACTAGATTTGATCAATATTATACAGGGTAGCGCAGAAATAATTCTCACATAACGGTAAGACATTAGTAGTGTCTTCATCGAGCTAATATCACACCATTATGTGGTAGGTATTTCTGTCGCACCCTGTATAACACTTGCCCAAAAAAGGACCCAACAAGTTCATTGTATTTCTGACGTGTCTGAAAATTCCGATTTTTAACAGCTTTTCTCATCATGCTTCCACTTGGTCTAAATGCCTAATAATAAACAATAAATATTATCATTTTTATTATCATTATTATTATTGTTTTTCAGCTCTCGAATTTCTTTCATCAGCCTACTATATCTAGATATTATAAGAAGCATACGTGGACAATCTTTCTCCCCCACTCTCTTTATATATATATAGTCATCCACAGAGAGACTGTTTCGCTGTATTACAGCTCCTCGGTGTAGTAAGACGTCTGACTGCTTCAAGCCGGACCGAAACCCGACAGATATGACATCAGTCAAATATCTTACGGCTCGGAGAACTCAATTCATACTTGAGGAGTAAGGCTTAAAAACGCTGTTTTTTTTTTTTTTAAAAAAAAAAAACCCTTTCCTTAGAGAGCTAAACCAGATTTCCGGCAGCATATATAGTCATCCACAAACAGACTGTTGGCTAGACGCCCGACTGGATCGAAACCCTACTGATTTGACATCAGTCAGATAACCTACCCCTAGGCCTTCGTCGCACAGCAGAAAGGAATTTTAACGTTTTTCTCTATACGAAATATGCTAGCGGCTCGGAGAACTCAATTCATACTTGTAGAGTATATATATATATATATATATATATATATATATATATATATATACTTTAAACACACACCTTCGCCGATTTTTCTCGATCTATCTATCTGGTCTGAAATTGTAGCCTAAAGTAAACAATGACAACATATTATATGCAATGGACTATTTACTCAAATAGGTGTATCCATAAAAAAAACGTACAAACAGAAAATATACTAAAATATTTGTCGGATTTAATCCATTTCATATATGTCGTCATTGTTTTCGTTAGCCTACAATTTCAGAGCAGATATGAAAATGTTACCGTTAACAAGAGGACTGGATTTGTAGCTTGTGTTATAAGCAGGGTCAGAACAGGTTTACTCTTACCGAATATAGAGGAAGGTACATAATTTAAATCGAAAAAAATCGGCGAAAGTATGTGTGTTTAAAAGCAGTATTTCGAGCTTTGCTAAACCATAAGTTTTTTGAGGCAGGACAGTCATAGCACGTCAGACTTAATGAAGGTTCCGCGCATATATATATATATATATATATATATATATATAGTTTTAAGGTATGCTATATTTATCGGATAAAGTACTCAATATCAGAGATAGTGCATATGTAAATATAAAATATAAAAGTGGACATTGAAGTCAACACTCCAGAAGCGACAGACTGTCTTATGCTAAACGCAACCATCAGGCCTGATTGCATTTAGCATAAAACAGTCTGTCGCCACTGTGTTGACTTCAATATCCACTTTTATATATATATATATATATATATATATATATATATATATATATATATATATATATATATACGCAAAGGTGGGGAAAATCATGTATTAATTGAAACTCTATATGCTGTTACGTGGTCCAACTATATCAGGAGGATATGAAGTTGTTGGTGAACAGAATTTATAAACTGTTTGTTTTGACAATCAGTTTTAAAAATCTGCTGTCGTGTTTCAGCCAGCTCCATTATAAAATTTATGCGCATCCTAAATTCTATGTTGAAAGTAAGCTGCTGAGTGCTTTGGAAAGGTTTCCATAATTTGGGAGTACTTTAAGCAAATCATAACTCTTTAGACTATGGGATTAAACTTTGCTGCCCGCAGGAAGCTGCTCAGTCTTTGAAGTCATTTGATGTTCGTGTCTGCTCTCAACGAAGTATTTCATTTAGGACTAAATTCTTAGTCAAAAATGTCTTTGTTATTTCAGTCTTCCTATATTCGTGTGAAACGTGGATTCCCTGTCGTAGGCACACAAGGCAGTTAGGTCTGCATTAAAGCTTGGATAGCAGCTCGGAATGAGAAAGCGCAGAGTCGATTTCGAATCCAGTCGAGTTCCTTAGATTCACTTACACATAAATACCACTGTGAAAGATAGAAATTCATCTCTTCTCTCCCTACCAACTATAGCTAAAATAGTAGAACCTGTATCTAGAAAAATGATTATCTCCTAAAAAATTATTAATGCAATATTCGCACGCAAAAAAAAGAAGATTTTAAAATAAATTTCAGCTTTAAATAACTCACAAAGGGTTGATAGGCTGTAAAACAACAAAAAACAAACCAATCAATCTATCAACGCCTTCTTATAAAAATACTAAATATCTGGAATTCTACTACAGTCCTGATTGGATTATCTTTCAACGAACTCTTACACTATATGTGGAGACAATTATCCACAAACATCAACTACAGTTGGCAGAGCATCTGATAAGACTTGTTGATAATCGTTTGTCTCAGAAAAACGTTCTCTCGAGAATTGTAAAGTTGCAATTGACTGCAATAGAAGCCGGGGAAACGTTTCAAGGATTCTTTATCAGACTCACTTTCTCTGTTCGCTTTATTTAGGTAATCATCGGAAATAAATGCCCGAAAACGTAAAGGGTGAAGACAGGTTGTACACAGTCTGGAGTTGATTCTCTCTGCTAAATCATGTACTAGCCGAGCCAAAGTAAAATGGGCAGCTTGAAAGAGAGGTTGCATTATTAGCGCAGTTGTGACTCATCGGCAGGGTTTGTGAAGAATCTGGTCGAATCTGTTTATCATAAGTTAGGCTGAAGAAAAGTCACACCAGGAGTCATGTGAGGCAACACCAGCTTGAACGTAAATGTTACCGTTAACAAGAGGACTGGATTTGTAGCTTGTGTTATAAGCAGGGTCAGAACAGGTTTACTCTTACCGAATATAGAGGAAGGTACATATAATTTAAATTAGGAAGACACAGGACAATATATATATATATATATATATATATATATATATATATATATATATATATATATATATATATATAAAAAGAGAGAGAGAGAGAGAGAGAGCAAATTTGCTTATTAGCAATGTAATACAGGGCGCCCTGGGTCGCCATTTTATATTTTTATTTCGCGCATGCGCGTTGTTTGTTTTATTTTGTCGGCTGCACGGTATAGTAGGGTCTGTTGGGCACCGTCCTTGAGAAAAGGAGCATCATGACGCAACTCATTCTGCCAGAAATTTGGAAACGGCATGCTGTAGTACTCGGCATTCGCACCGGAAGGGTTCGATGAATCTAATGGTGATTACAAACGTGTTTGGAGTGATCACTATTGATGACGACGTTATGCCCCCATTGATTTCCCCTCTAGGCCTCAGACTTGTCACGGAGGCCTACATCGTGCCCAAGGTCAAGAGGGTAGCTGCTGGAAGACCCTATGTCAGGCAACACGACTCTTCACCATTCCACACAAGCAGAAAAACCCAGTCATGGCTGTCTGACAATTTCTGCAACCACATCAACCCTTACATCTGTCCACCTAACTCCCTAGACTGCAACCCCCTTGATTATTATGCGTGGGCGCAGTTGAGCGAGATACCAACAAAACCCCTTGTAACACCAAAGATGAAATGAACGCAAAGATTATGACAGTATTCATCAACTTTAACAAGGAGACCGCCCAGAAGAGATATAAGAGATTTGTTTCCTGGGCATCTAGCCTGACGAAGCCAAACCCTTACCAGGCTGGTTTCAATTCAGAGTCTTCCTTCTCCTGGACTGGTTTCCAAGGGACACTAGCTTGAACATATTACCGTTAACAAGAAGACTGGATTTGTACTTATGACAATAGCAATCAGGAAAACATTGAAGAAACAAATGTCCAGATAATTTTGTTTGTCAGCAGTGCAATCAGAGACATGCAGAGATTTGCTCATGTCCGAGTACAACTTCTAAGACTCAAGTACGGGGAGGGGAATATAGGAAAGGAAGACATTTTAAATATGTGAAAACAGATGAAACATGAAATAAACACTTTATCCAAATTAAATATGAACTAAATTTTTATTCCACTCTTTGAATGGATGCCCTCCTGAAATGGATACCTGGGGCCGTCGCACCTTCTGGTCACCTTCGGTATGCTACTGAGTGCAGTGGATGTTGTTAAAAGCCTTTCTGGTTTTTAACTGTCTTTATAGAGCCCATGGGCGAGAAGCGGTAGCAGATGTGTAGTTATGGTTATCGAGTGAACACTTGCTATATACATTTTTATGGTAATTTCGTTGACTCAAAAAAAAACAATATTTTTAACTAAAATTTCGGACGTGCTAGGAAGGACTAAGAAATGTAAAAAAAAAATAATAAAAAAATACTTAGGTCTTTCCTCTTAATAATAATATAAACATTTAGACGATACAAATTTTAGCGAAAACATGGAGTTGCCTACATGTATGCGTTTCTCAGTCCACAACTTTTGTCATGCTAAAAACTAAATCAAATCGATAATAAAATTAACAAGTAAATCCTGCCTTGATTTGAACGTCTAACCTTTAAATAAGTATTATGTCAGCGTTTTGCTGTTTGAACAGCACACTAAAATTACCTTGCAAATTCAAAGTTTGCACATTGAGGTCAAACTGAATGTTGAGTAATGACACTTTCACCCTAGATAAAACTACTGATCCATGCACAAATAATCCCATGATTTTCGATAGTTATTAAAAGGAAGAGAGCTCAATATCGGAGATGGAGCGTTCTAAAGGCTTACGGTCATATCATGTTGAAACTCGTACGGTCACCGAAGTTAAGCAACGTTGTGTTTGGTCGGTATGTAGATGAATGACCGTTTGGGAATACCAGGTACTATGAGGTCGGATGTGCGAGTGGTATAATAGATAACGGCTCGGAATTGTAACTCAAAGAGCCAAGTTCTAATCCCAGCCTGGTTCGTTATATTCCCTTACGCACAAATACCCTTGGGGAAGGTATGAATCCATCTCAGTGGGTTAATTAATAGAATATAAAATCATTATTATCTCCAAAATTTTTTTACAATCCCAGAATATTTTCTAGCTTTAAAAAACCTGCAAACGGTTGATAAGTCTTAAAACAGATAAGCGTAGATGGGTAGATTTTTTAAGGCTTATCAACCGTTTTCAGGTTTTTAAAACTAGAAAATATTTTTAGGTTGTAATAATTTTTCTAGATAGATTTTCCGGTTTGTTTGAACACCAACAAAAGTTCTTTAAGATTTTTTTGCGAGTCAGTTTTTTTTTGTTTCCGGAGAGAATTCGAACATAATGTATATGGAGCACTTTCTGCTTTCTACTTAGCATCAGGAAGAGACAGTTGAAAATTCTGGGATGCATAAAGAGGAAAGAGAGGTTGGAAAATTTGATACTCACAAAAAACAGATTAAATAATGTAATAGAGTCAGAGGAAAGCAACGCCCAACCTACCTGGCGATCTTGAGTGAATCGATGGCGGAGCAGGGTTTGTTGGAGATGGCAAAAAGACAACAAAAAAAAAAAAGCTAAGGAAATTGTGAAGAACCACGATCGCCAACGTCCTGAAGGGTCATGACACACAGAAGAAGAAGAAGAAGAAGAAGAAGAATCCATGATCAAAGAGTTTTATTACGTGTTAACTGTTTTTATGCATTGTGTTTCGTTAGTGTGTTTTTAAGTATTGCGTTTTTAAACATCAGTAGGTTTCTTCATGTCATTTTAATTTTTAAACTCAATATGACTCACGTTCGGCTCAAGACAACATATTTTGGAGCAACTAAATGGCCATAACCACTGACGGTAATTTAAAGGAAATCAGCTGGCTTTCTAACCAAAAAAAAAATCATGAAAAAATGTGATAGGATTTTTTTGTGCATATGTACTGAAGTGTATCTTACATTTGCGATGGTGCATAGGCGTGATGTGTACAGCCGATGTATAACAGGTTGTTTTCCTTGTGAACCATCTCAGCAACAGTTTATCTCTGCTCAATCAGCTACGTCTAGCCACCCTCCTGTTGCTGTCATAGTAGTAGTATTACTAGTAATATCTTCCTTTTCTCTTCTCTCCTTACACTGGAACGACTCGTCAGTGCTATGAGCTGGCTTCACTTTGTACAGGGAAATCAATTGACTAAGTGTTGATATATGTGATGCAAATAATGGGGAATCCTGTTACAGCCGTTCCTACCCAAATATGCATTAGCCCCAATGATTAATATGTTAAATACACTGTACATTTGTATTTCAGAAAAAAAAGTATCTCAGAAAAGGCCTTTAAAATTATTTTCCAGTAGGACGTTTTAAATGTTTATACCAAGAAACGGGTGTGTGTGAAATTTTGCGTACCCTTTGGAAAGTGATTTTAAAATTTGATTAAAGCGACTGAAACCAATAGGATTTTCTTTGTCAGGATTTTTTTATTGTTTTACTTTTACACGAAACCCGAAAAAAAAAATTCCTTAAACGCTTTTATCAACCAAGGCAGTTATTTCATTGTGATATTTGGACAAAAAAAAAAAAAGAAAAAAGAAAAAAAAAAAGGTTTTTTAAAGCCTATGGTTTTCGTTTTACAAAAGAGGAGGGTTAAGCAAAAAATAAAATTTAATAAATGCCCAGAAATTTGGTTTAGCCACAAGCTGGAGCATCAAAGTAAACAATATACAAGTCTATGAATTATTATATTACTAATTCAATTGTATTTTTTATCCCAAATTGAATTGTGTCTAGCATGAAACCTGAGAAGGAAAAAATCTCTCTTGAAAATAGGATCTTCTTGTCAGCACATGTAACGTCGCGACAGATGTGATTGGTACACTACACACAGTAATACATGTTCTTGAACTTTGATAATGGGCACAGGTTTTTATCTTGTATGGGTGGATCTCTCTATGCATGTGGGCCAGTCAAACACGCAAACCTGTTACAAAATAGTACCGTATCAGTTTTCCACTTATCAACATCACTCTAAAGTTTAAATTTTTAATCCGTGCTTTTTATTTTTTGGATGTTAATTCCCTGAGGATAATGACACTGCAGTAAATACGACAAAAAATGATCTGTTGCCGGTAAGTGCTTTAATTGGACTTCTTATATTTTCTGTGTAATTTTTTTATTTATTAATCGATCACAGTCTGTTCAAATATATCTCTCTTCAAATCAACCCTTCTCTGCTTGTTCGATTTTACTAATCCTATTTAAGTCAGTTCAGATCTATCTATTCTGCTAAATATCTATCTATCTATCTATCTATCTATCTATCTATCTATCTATGTCTGCTTCTACCAATCTACGTTTGCTTCTATCTATGTCTGCTTCTATCCATCTATCTATGTCTGTTTCTATCTATCTGCTTATATCTCTCTCTCTATCTATGTCTGTTTATATCTTTCTATCTCTCTATCTATCTATGTCTGCTTATATGTATGCCTGCTTATATCTATCTATATCTGCTTATATCTATCTATCTATGTCTGCTACGTCTGTCATCTAATCTATCTAATTATCTATTACTGTCCACTCATATCTATCTATCTCTATCTATCTATCTATCTATCTATCTATCTATCTATCTATCTATCTATCTATCTTTTTTGATATGTATCTATTTTCATTATATGTTCAATAGGTATTCATAACTCTTTTTGAGAATTTTTACCAGCAATGTGGTTTTTTTGTTTGTTTTTTTGTTTTGTTTTTTTCTAAATCATTGAAAATATTAAAAATAAACACACACTTATTGATTTTAATGACAGAATGGAAAGCATTTCCTCTTATTAAATTGCTTGAAAGGGCTTCTAGCTGCAAACCTGCTTTTGTCCAGAACATTTTATGGAAGATTGGCTAAACTACCTGACACTTATCTTGAGCCTAGGAATAATATATAAGCTTCACTTGGAAATTGATATCTGAATGCAAAACAGTTTTCCTTTTTGGTAAAAAGATATGTCACTTTCTTTACAAACCAAAACAACAGTGCCATTAGCACATACACCTTTTCCCCATTCAATGATGAAGTTACTGATGCCTTCCTACATGTTTTCCCTTTTAATTATCGTTTATTTATTTTTTTTATTTTTTATTTATTGCATTTTCACTCCAATGGTAACTGGTGGCTTTCACTTGAGATCAAGTGACAGCAAGTCCTTTCTGGTACTCAGCACCGTCTTTAGTGAGCTAATTGGTTTTAGTAATGCTGTCATTTGGATGTCGTTGCTGCTAGTGGGCATATTGCAGTCTTTTAATATTAAAATAATAATAATAATGATACCTTTGTGTACATGTGTGATTTACCTATCGATTTTTTTTATAGATTCAAAGAAAGATTATCTATGTTAAAAATCTACCAGCAAATAAAGAACAATGTAACCAATTGTGCTATCAGTAATATTCATATGAGTATATGAGAAACACAGAGTGAGATAGATAAATAGAGAAAAAAATATATCTATATATAGGGAGATGTATTTTACTTGTAGTTTGTATAAAAATGATTCCCAATTCAGATTTGTCTACATTGTCAGTTGTCATATAATCATTATATTCCCAAACTGTAAAATTGTTTCCAAGAAAACTAAACCATTGCTTGCAATTTTTACAATACCTACAATCATCAATTTCCTTTCTTTTTTTTTTTTTGACTGTTTATATAAAGCTATACTCAGTAATTTTAGTCAGATTTCCTTAAGGGGATTTCTTCGACCATATTCTGGGCAATGAATATATAGGGAAGAAATTTGGATATTTTTAACAAAAATGATTTACAGATTTTTTTTTTTTAATGAATCTGTTAGTCATGTCAAACATATTTAATACAACAAGGTTTCTTGCTGGTAGGATCTGTTGTAGTAGAGACACTATAGAAAAGCATTTTATGCATTATGTAAACACCTTTAGCATTGCACCAATGCACTATGAGTGATTCCTGATATAATGATCATGTACTAAAAACAACAACAAATTATTTGCTTCTTTATATTACAAAAGAAAAAATTTGAATTGGTAATTTTAACAGATTATACAGCAAACAAAATCTCAACCCAGCCTATTTTAACATCAGTAAGGTAAATTCTCAAAGAACCATTTTTAAGAATTTGAAAATTCTGAGAACTCTCTTCTCAAATTTGATTGATAAAGTTGTTTTTTCCTTGCACCTTCATTACTAATTTTCCTTATAACAACTTCCAGTATCTTATTTTATATGCCATGTTCCTTCAAGATGTGGACAATCATAGCTCTCCACAAATTCCTGTCCTTTTTTAGTAATGTTTGTGTTTTTACTATCCTTCCCACTCAGTTCTGCCATCCATTTACACAAGCTTGTTAAGTAAGTTACTTCTTGTCTTCAATATGTCCTGTGAGTATCAAATTTCTCAAGCCTTCTATCCTTATTATGTGTCTCTTTCTGATTCTAAGCATAATTATTCTTTTAAGTCCATTTCCCTTAAAACTTCTTCATTGCTTACCCACTCCATTGATGGTATTCTCAGCATTCTGTAGAACCATATATCTGTTACCTTAAATATCTTTGTCATCTGTGAGGAAATTGTCCATCTAGACATTATCTTAACATCCTTCAAAATTCGAATATTGGTATCTTGAATCCAGGTTTGTTGAGAATCCTCCTCTGGAGGATTTTTAGCAAGCAAGCTGGACTGACAAACCATTAATACCATACTAATCCTCATTGTAGGACTGATCGTTTGTGAGAGAAACTCACTCCAAACTTGTGGCTTTATGCAAGACAAATTTATAATGGAATGGTGTGTAACAGCAAATAACAGGGTTCAAATCCCATGAGAATAGATGTGCATGATTGTATAATCAGCCTGAAAAGGCATCCAATATTCTTATGGAGAAATCTGTTTAAAGAAAAAGAGATGATGATGATGATGATGATAATCATGTTGGTAGTAATGAGGATGGTGTTTGTGATGTTGATAAGGATGGCGTTGGTGGTTAAGATGAAGATTGTGGTGGCAATGATGATGGTCTTGGTAGTGACAGCGATAATAGTGGTGATAGCGATGATGCTGATATTCTGTTGATGATGGTGGTAGAGATGATTTTGATGTTGCTTGGTGGTGGTGGTGGTGGTGGTGGTGGTGGTGGTGTTGATGATGAGAGAATGGCAATCTTTTTACAGTACACCTTATCCAAGTCTTACAATACCTAAAAATCAACATCACTAGAATACTTTGTATCTGACTCAAATGCCACATCTCCCTGATCCACTCAACAATTCTCCCTTCTCTGTGGATGATATGCTCCATGATTCCCAATGGATTCCTGAAACCATGGATAGTACAAAACATTATGTATACTAAGTATTTCTTCTATGTATACATCTATATGATAATGTTTAATTTATAAATTAGGCACAGTAGGAGATTAACAACAGTGACTAATAATAAAGCAGGTATTACAACATCCACAATTATAAAGCAAAATACTTATCCATTATACATAATTTTGTGTATGTTAATTGCTCTTGCATAATGAACTCTTCTGGTGATAAAGTAGAAATAGAATTTAGTGTTATTTTAAAGTTGATAAATAAATCTAAAAATATTCTCTTTGGAATAGAATGTTTTTTGTTTAATATTTATGAACATAAACAAGAAAATGCAGAAAGAAATGTTTTGGATATTTTAGAAGCACAAAACAGTTGTTAAATTACTTAGTTTCTTTTTTACAGAAAGAATAATCTAGCCTTTTAATAAATTATCTGACAGACATTTTTTTATCATTATTAATCTTAACAACTTCAGAATGTCTTTGCTTATAAAGTTAAGAAATTTTATCTTTTCACTTAAAAAGGAACATGGTACTTGGTCTGTTCATAAAAAAACAGGAAGAATTTTTGTAAATTACCAATGAGATTTGTCAGGATCAAAAAAATATTGATATTTTTATCATTTTAGAGTGGGGGGGTCCTGTTTGTAATATAAATAAATTTTCAAATCAATCCCTAACTTCATAAAGAGTTATCTGTACTGTGTTTTTATTTATAAATGTCAAGTTTGAAACTCTGCTTATGTCATTGATAAATATATACCACTGATCTTCGCCTTTCCCCCAACTTGTAATAATATAGAGTTGTCAATGACAAAGTACAGATTCAAACTTAATATTGTTGATTGATTGATTTTGTTTTTTATGGCTTATCAACCCTTTGTGGACTTTTAGGAGGTTGTTTACAGTACCCAGTGTTCCAAAGTGGTCGTTCATCTAAATACTGACTAGGCTTGATAATGCAAGTGATCAAATGAGAACTGGTGTTTTCAGCGTGATTTGTCTGTAGAATGATATCTGTAAATAAAAACAGATAACTCTTTAAGAAACTGAGGATCAATTTAAGACATTATTAATATTATGATCATGATTCCTCTTCTAAAATGATAAAAAAAAAATCAATATTTTTCAATTCTGACAAATACTATGGGTAGAACAAGGTTTAATGAATGCTAATCTACAAAAATTGTTTTAAAAAAAAATTCCCTATATTTTATAAGTGGAACAGTTAATTTAATTTGTGCTAGAAACACTTTTTTCTGTTTGGATGATGCAAACTTTTTTTTTTATTAACTCCCTATTTAGGTTAACTAACAAGAAGAGAGTCCTGGGGTCGGGGGGGGGCACCACACAGCCTGCAGCCACAATAGAAGTGGTATTTCTTGGGCAAGATAGCCTGACAGAGCCCAACCCTCTCCAGGCCAATTTGAATTCAGAGTTTATCTTCTCTTAGACTGGTTGCCACCTAAGGCTATAGAACTCAGTCTGTCCTGTTATTTACCCATAGCTGGGGGGAGAAGATGTGGATTCATACCTTCCCAAGGGGATTAGCATGTAAGTGATTGTAATGAATCCAACTGGATATTTGAACCTGGCTCTCCAATTCCTCAATCCAAGCTGTGCCTAATATCAGCATCACTATTCTTGCATTTTAGGACCATTATTAGTTAAAAACTTATGAATTGTTTATTCTGGTAATGGTAACATTAGCGGTCTCCTTATAAGGAAACATTCTGCATTCACTGTCCGAACAACCAGTGCTACTTTCTCGTAAAAGAATTTTTCAGGAAAATGGGTTTCTCAAGTTCAGTAGCTGTTATCATTCTTTCCAGTACTGATGAGGGCTTCCTTCCTAACATTTTGCTCAAAGTAGTGTGAAACATCAACATTTTGATTATGCAATTATTTTCTCTTCAAGTTATATGTGATATCCATTTTAGCTTTTGCTGCTGTTGAAAGTCCTCCAATGATGTGGTTTCTGTTATCTGTTTTTTGTTTGGGATTCTGTAGCACCAGACCAAAATGTTCAAAGATATCTATGGTTCACTTGCTCAAAGCCATTTTTAACCATTGATCTTAGAAAGTGGTTGTATTTAGTTCATAGTTTAGAGAGATTTCTGAACAGGTTTAGTCCTATGCATGACTTTCCTATGAAAGTCTTAATCTGACATGGCTATTTAAGATCATGACTTGATTTTTCAGATTACTTTTTGGTTCTGTAACAGTTTGTGGTGTTGGGTGAAACTATCTTTGAAGCAGCCTATTTTAGTTCAATTTCCTCATCTTCAAGGTGTTTTAAATTTTTGGTGTTTACTAATTCCATATCTTGTGTTTTATAATGGATTCTGTATGCCATATTTTGAATTTTTATAAATTAGTTAGGGTTCATCATTTTACTTTTGACATTGCTAGATGTAACTGTAAGCTCTATGCTAATAGTTTCTACTCTTATACTCCCTCCAAAATAACCACCATAATGGATTATCCACAATGCACCACTGACACATATATATATATAAATAGTTGAGAAAAATCCAACACTCACGGCCTGACGATTGCATCTAGCATGAAACAGCCTGTCGCCACTGAGTGTTGACTTCAATGTTCACTTTTATTTTTTAATTTTATATATATATATATATATATATATATATATATTTGTTTGAATAAAAACAGACCACTTTATGTATATATATATATATATATATATTATAGTAAAAAAAGAAAGAACAGTAAGATATATAATCCGGTGTTCTTATTGATATTTTTATTTCTACAAAACACTGCTCAATGTAAATTTACAGAGCATAAATATTATAAATTAACTGATTTAGAAATATGATTCCTTCGCTACACAGGTATTAGCATTTTTCAAAAACTGAAGGTAAGAACTTCAAATTTAATTATTTTTTTATTATTTTTAAATTTACTGAGTTTTACAAATAATTTATTCTAAAATTCGCCTGAAGATGAAAGAGAACTAAAGCTTTTAATCTAATTATATAATTAAATTTGAAATTTTTACCTTCAGTTTTCTGAAACCTGATAATTCTTGTGTAGCGAAGGAACCATCTTTTAAATCAGTTAATTTTTAATATATATATATATATATATATATATATATATATATATATATATATATATATATATATATTCATGAACTAATTTTTGTATATTTGCATTCATTAAACTTTACTTTCCTCAGGGCACGACATTCGTCAGAATTGAAAAATATCGAGTTTTTTTATTATTTTAGAAGTGAGAATCCTTTTCATAATATTGATACAGTGTAAAATCAATTCCTGACTTATGTTTATGAAAACAATCTTATTTTATAAAGATATAGATATTTTTAATTAAAGAATAAAAATCTACATAAATTAATAAATGTATATATCCATTTAATGTTTTAAAATAAATAATTATTATCCCCAAATGTTTGTACATGTGCTTCCAAAAAATACTCTTGAAAAAAATGTTTTTAAAAAAAAGTTTTAAATTTCACAAAATCAAAAAAAGAAATTGTAGATATCAATTGTGTAAGCAGTGTTTCAATCTTGACATTTGTAAATAACAGTTGAGTTCTGATAACTCTGTAAAAAGTCATATCAATTTTTACACTGTATCAATATTATGAATAGCCCCCCACTTCTAAATTGATTAAAAACATTTTCTGTTGCATTTAGCTATTTCCCCTGTAAGATTATGAAACCTTGCTATCAACCTAGTAATGTGCTTAAATTCATAAAGTCTAGGTACCATAAAAGTAACCTCATCAGAACAATTACCTTGAAAGTATTTATAAAAAAAAGGCACAGAGAAGCTATGTTATGGTGGTGGGAAGGGACTGAAGCCATGATGACAAATCTGGACTGATAACATTGCAGATTCTTCTTTGTATTAGTAGCTTCATTTCTCTATATTTAGGCACCCTCCTCACCTATTATTTGTTCACAACAAGCATAATTACACAACTATATGTTTTTGTTATGCAAGTTTTGTTTGCTTCCATTAGCAATAAAGATTAGCAAAAACTTACAAGCCAAAAAATTAATGTCACCCTGAAGTAAAAGGGAAACCCAATCAAGAGGCCAGATATGTAACAAATAGGATAAATATACACTAAATTTAAAAAACTGTTAAAAAATAACTTATTGTTTAAGAAAGAAGCATGTATTCTTAAAGAATGGTTTGAAAAGAAATGTGGAATTTCATTTGGCAATTCAGTAATGGTAAATATAGAAAATTTCAAAAGAAATTTTGTGGGTGGAGGAGTAACCCCTAAATTTAACTATATAAACAGATGTGCACAGATATATGGACAATTTGTTCTATATTCAATTTTAACAAATGTAATATCATGACATTGGGTAAATTATTGCCAATGTGTCTATTGAGCAATTGCTAATAAATGTCTGTTTTAATCTCTTATTTAAACACATTGAATAAAATGTGTTTGTTTTTCATAAATACTTAATGACATAAATTGTGTTGTCTCTTTCTACAAAACATTGTCAGTTGTTCAAATATTATTTATTTTATTACCATAAAATTAAATGTTACTTTTATTGTTAGAATTTAATTTATAAAAATATTAATTATTTTATTGCTGTAATTATTATAAATTAAATGTTACTTGTTTCCTATAACATTTTCCTATCATCAGAAATTAAATTTTTATTTTTATTCTATAACTTTTTGGATCATGATAAAACATGCTGTCAATTTAAAATAAAATATACCAATGTTATCACAGTTGATCAAATCAAGCATATATTTGCCACTGTATATTTTTATACATGCTTCATTGTGGTATTTTATACTTCAGGCCTGCTTGTGGTGCAGCTACAGGCCAGAACTGGAGGTCTATTTCAAAATGTTTGAATTTCAGAAATTTTGGGTTAAAAGTTAAAAATTACACAACATTGAAAAAACTAACTTTTTCATTATTTTTGTAACATGAAAATATTACATTTCCTTCTATTTTATGTTTTTAATAGTAAACTAAACTAAAATTCAACATACTTTTTGAAAAAGACAAACATGTAAAATTATACATTTTTCAGCCTACTGCCTTGTTTAAATGTTCAATTTTTTTCTTTAATCTTGCAGTGTAAAATGTTGCATTACAATATAAGAACTGTGGTAAAAAGTCAATACGATATCAGAAACAGAATCACAGATGATGCAAGAAAAATCTTAAGTTTATCATTAGTTTATTTGCTATTATGAATAAAAATTTCCTTGGAAAAAATATGAAATTAACTTTAAATAAAAAATGTTAAATAAACTTCCAAATGAGAAGACCAAGATTTATAAATTTCATTTTTTAATGACTTTCACACAAAAAAAATGGTTATGTAATAAACATAAAATAATATAGCAATTCCAAAGGAAATAAATGTTGTACTTACTTCAATTAAATAAGTTAAAGTTATTCCAAGTGTAAAAGCAAATGTTTGTTTTAATTTCTTAAGTCAACTACAGCAGAAAACTATCAGAAACTGAAAACCAAAATGCATCACTTCCAGTTGAGCAAGAACTTTTGAAATAAGCCTCCATTTCTGACATTTAGTTACACCATGAATAGGCTCATAGTATAGAACTTCATGAGCAAAATGCATAATAAAATAATAATTAATAAAAATATTTAAAAAAAATGACTGTAAGTGAACAAAACAGAATTGAGAAAAAGTCAGATGGCAGAATGACGAGAGGGAGAGAGAAAAGAGAGAGACTGAGATTGAAGTGAGGAAGGTGGCATGAAAAAACGGACATCAAAGGTGTGGGATGTGAATCTGTCTCATTTCCTGTTTGTTCTTGCAGTTGAAAAGATTAACAATCTAGTGTTTTGTGATAAGAAGCATCAATAATGTAATAAAAGTAGTAATCAAATAATAGAATTTTGTGATAAAAAAGTAACAATAATAAGATAGAATGAATGTTGAATAATAATAGAATAATCACAACAAAAACAGAGATCCTAGTTCAAATAATTCATGAAGAGATAAAGTACTAAATACTTTTTGATTTTTATTTCACAGGTTTTCTCTAAAATATACCATAGACAAAAGTGTTGAGATTCTGTGTTTATAAATATGACAATGACTCTTGCTGTAGCCTTTTAAGAGTCTAAGATGGCAGGGGATATGAGGCAAAAGTTCTCAGTTCTTTGTAGGAACCTTAAAAAAATATTTCATCACTTCCTGTAAATGCTTATATAAAAACACATATTTTTATTAAATAAGCAGGCTTGAATTTCTAACCCATTTATTTATCAAAATGTGTTTATTTACAAATTAAATGAATATTTTGGTTCCTCTTTTCTAAGAAGTTTTGAAAAATTCCTGGCTTATTGATATATCAACTTGATACATCAATAAACTTGAATTGCTTGAACAGCATGCCACTGTTCAAGCAATTGTTGAAAATAAAGTTTTTTTTTTCCAAGACATGTGCCAAATATAAGGTATGTCCAGAAAATATTCAGCTCAAAAAATATTAATGAAAAAAATGGCTTACCTCAGGTGATGGTGCCTTAGTCCCTTAGTATCCACAGTGGCATATCTAAGATATGGCAAGTATAACACATGACACGGGTGCCACTTCTTGAAGGGAGGTGAAACATGATGCCATCGAACAACTAATTTGTTTTGTAATATTCACTAATTCAGCATTAAGCATTAAATCATCTGGCAACAATTGACACTGACAGACTGTCCTGTGTTAAATGTTGCTAGCAACAGTTTTTTGTTGATCTCAATGTTGAACAAATTTGCATCAATGAAAACAAAGCAGGTTCAGTTTTAGGTCTAAACCAGCCCCTTACTTAGTTCTTTGCTTCCACTCATCTACTCACAGAACTGGTGTACAATAACTTATTAAGAGATGACCTTCTTGTTGTGCCATTATATTTTCATAATTTT
Source organism: Acanthosepion pharaonis (assembly GCA_903632075.3). Taxonomy (NCBI): domain Eukaryota; kingdom Metazoa; phylum Mollusca; class Cephalopoda; order Sepiida; family Sepiidae; genus Acanthosepion; species Acanthosepion pharaonis. The sequence goes on along the minus strand of CAHIKZ030005236.1, from coordinate 679,374 downwards.
CTCAAAGAAAAATTTGAAAGATTATTAAAAATATGTAACTTTTCATGAAGTATTTAATTGATATTTAAACAGTAAAAAATGATTTTGTAATATCATAATGTGTTAAAATGGATTGATTGATTTTTTTATGGCTTATCAACACTTTGTAGGTTATTGAAAGCCAAAGCATATTTCAAATTGTAAGAATAATTCTTTTATTTTGTTAGTGAATATTGCATTAACAATTCTTTGGAGATAATGATTTTTCCAGATACAAACCATACTAATTAACCCATAGTTTTAGGAGAAGAAATGGTTATAATGTGTTAAAAGATTGTTCTCTTGTGATGCCATTATATCATATTTTATTTTTTCTCAGTTAAAAATGTAAAGAGCAATTAAAACTTGTTTTCCTATAGTATGAGATCATGTACTTTAAAAGATTTTGTTTTTCTGATAATTATGTCATCATAATTTTGTAAAAGAATATGCCTGTTTTGTACCATTATACTTTCAAAATTTAAATTCCCTACATATAATGGATAAAATATAGTCTTTTTGTTGAAGTACCATAATTGATTATATATATCAATGGTCCTGACTTGTATTTTTAAACTAGCAGGTCTACATTGCACTTTGGTAGGGTATCAGATATTTAGATATGTGAACAATTTTAATGTTTTGCTATGGACACCACTTTCCATAGAAACACCTCTGAATATCCATTCCACTTTTCAGAATAGTCTAGAAAGTTTGCTTCTGGGATCACCATCAGCCTTGTTGGATTATCCTTAATCTTGTCCTTGGCATTTTGACAGCAGTTTTTGTTTTGGGAAAAGCCAGATATCACAAGGAGCCAAATCTGGATTGTAGCTGGTTGATACATATGGGTTATGTGATGTCTTGCCAAGAACAAAACCTCTATAAAACAAGAAGAATCTGATATGATAGTTACTCAGTACATATGTTCAGTTGATAGTACTTCACTGATGACTGAGTAACTCCATGGGAAAGTCTCTGTTCATATATGTGAAGTAAAACCTCCTGATTGTTTGACAAGTTACATCAAGACTGCACAACTAGTTTTCAAGATATTTAAAATAGACTGATACATTTTGGAAAGACCGCAAAAATCAGAGAATGTCATTTTTTAATGAATTCTATTTGAACATAAAAAGCCTGCTTCTTAGTCTGAGACAGTTGCATATTGGTGTTGAAGCCCAGATAAAAGAATTTCAAATGCTGATTGTCAATGTGAAAATGACCTCACCAATTTTCTTTCCTAACTAGTATTGAGCTAAGCTTAATGAATATTTGTATCATGACCCACTGTACCCAAAAGGTTTCCTTTTTTTTTTGTTGATGCTAAGATTTCTGCTCTCACTTATAGCTGAGTCATAACATGATTCACCCTGGTACCTAGAATGCAACCTTCTGTGTACACGTCTCCATTGAAATCTAGAGAAAGAGACAGAGAGAGAGAATGAATTTCCTTGTATCTGCAGTTAATGCTAAGAGAATATGAATTTTTTGGCAAGTTTCCACATGAAAAAAGCCAAGTATCATATTTTCTATGATTCAGAATCACAGATAAATCCATTTCTTGATGTTATCCAACTCAATAAGAAATAATCAAAAGAGATCATTTAATTTCTAATTATTGTATCTGTAATTATCAGTTGATGAATTAATTTCCTTTTTAAAAGATTTGGAATAGAACGTTTAACTACTGCTCCTTTTTCTCTTTTTCCTGAAATGTCACACTGACAGAGAAGTGGGTATTGTTGGGAAGGGATATGAATTTGCTCAAACTAATATCCTCATCTTTGTTGGTTATATAACTGATGAAAATTGGAACTTATGTTATTTCTATTCTGAGCTGATCTTTTTTTTCCTTTGGCCACAGACGTATAAATGTTTTACTACAAATGACAAATACAAAGACATTGGTAAACATTGTGTAATTGTTAGCAAGCTTGTCTCACTAGATTAATTACGGCTGAGTGCCCAATACTACGCTTTGAAAATCATTATAGGTAAATGTGAGAATATATAGAGAGATAGATATGAACAGCTTATAATAGATATACACACAAACACAAGGAATTTTTTTGAATTCCTTTTGAGTTTGTTTGAACCAGGATAAAAACATGTACATTTCATAAAACCCCTCTCTGATACAATTTCAATACCCTTGCTTTTCTCCTCTCCTTCTATTACACTTTGCATTGTGAGTTTATTTATTTATTTTTAAATAATAAATCATTAGGAAATTATTTAGCCCAGATTGCCTGAAGATACCGAAAGGTTGAAACCAAGGTAGAGTGATCAGCTAATCTTCTAATTTTTTCAAATTTACATATACATATATAGATGTATATAATGGGGGGGGGGACAAATATTTATACACATGAACTACAAGAAGAGGTTGGTTGCTGTACAAGTGAATAATGGCTATTCTACAAAGTATTAAATGAAGATTATGTATTCTAATTTTGTATTGTACGAATACTTTTTTTCACCCATTAAAATGGATAAATTTCTATTAAATCAAATTTTTTTTCTGTTTTCTATGCATATTTAGTTATTATGCATCTGTGTACAGTTAATTATATGAAAAGTATGTTTATTCATTAGCTGGAAATACAATAAATTAAAAATTTGTATGTGTACAAATATTTGTTTCCCCCCACTATATATAGATATATATGAGAGAGAGAGAGAGAGAGAGAGGGATATGTTCTAACTCATAGCTGTGATTATTTTAAACTAGTTAAAAACAGACTAAGAGAAAGAAAGAGTCAAGAACAGACTGAGATAGTAAGAAAGTGTGACAAACAAGCAGATAGATAGATAGATAGATAGATAGATAAATAGATAGATAGATAGATAGATATTAACAGCTTGTGATAGGTCAGAGCAGACAGATATGTTTTTCACTCAACATTGTTTTGAATTACATAAATACAGACTGATATATATATATATATATATATATATATATATATATATATATATATATATATAAGAACAGACTAAGATAGAGAAAGAGTCATAAGAGCAAACTGAGATGCTATAAAATTTTATTGCAATGAACAGGGAAAGGGAGATAATGATAAACATGGATAGTGATCAACAGAAACAAATAATAGATATATTGAGGTAGAATAAAAATGTAATGAACTCATAAAACAAAGGATATATAGTAAGTGAAATTTCTTGTAATTTTTTATCATAAAACTCTGGGGAAAGACGATTACCATTCATAATGTTTTTCATGATTCTTCACTCTGTCAACCATAGTCAGATGATTGAGTGGTTGGGTAGGGATTACTCAGATTAGAACAAAAAATTTTAAGTATTTCTTGTACATGTTGGATTACTCAGTCTTGATACACATTAATGATATTTGTTCCTGTTCTTCTTAGCAAGAACGTCAAATTGAACAACCCAGATTCTTGCAGAGAAACTATTGATTATTTGAATTTAACTGTTTTTACCAGATGGGTAGATATAAAGAATTTGACAGCCATACATATACACAAGTATTGCTAGTTAACACACATATTATCATACGTACATAGAGGAGAGTGATTGATGAGAGGATAAGTGATTATGGGCATGTGTCTGAGTGGTTAGAACATTTGATTTCTGATCATGAGGCCTGGGTTCAAATCTCACCATGGTCAATTTGACAGGAAGGTGCCTTTGGAAAATGACTGAAAACCATACCATTGGTTCACCCAAGCTTTCTGAGTAACATTGGTTAGACAGAACCTGTGGGAGCCATTGATGGCTGTGCCACCACAAATTCAAAAGTCATCATTACTGAGGGTTTGAGCATACTGGCCTTGTTCAAATTGTTGATCACACTAGATAATGTGCCCTATCCCAGAAACTGTAACTAAAGTCCACTTTGCATAGTTGCAGTATAAACCACAGGTGGGCTATGTGGGTGTTGAACAAACACAAATGTATCTGATCAGGTATCTGCAACAGGGATTAGATAGTCACCATGTAGAAGGTCATCCTCGGATATGAATGGCTATAACAATTCAAATTAGACTGATAACTAAGTTCAGATGGTTGATTGACAAGGTCTTTGGGATTGACAGCCAAGTAAGGTCTCCTAAGTTGATTGACAAGTAAATCTCTTGGGTCAACTGACAAGTTCTCCAGGATTGACTGACAAGTAGGGTCTCTTGGCTTGGCTAATAAGTAAGGTCTTTGGAATTGACTGAAGGTAAGGTCTCCAGGACTAACTGACAAGTAAGCTCTCTGGGATTGACTGATAAGTAAGTTCTCCAGGAATGACTGAAAACTCTTTGATTGACTGACGAGTATTGTCTCCTAGGTTGTCTGACAAGTAAGGTCTCTTGGGTTAATTGACAGGTAAGGAGTCTTGGATTGATTGAGAAGGTCTCTTGGGTTGACTGACAGATAATTGACTCATGGTTTGGCTGAAATTAAGGTCTTTGGGATTGTCTGAGAAGTAAGGTCTCTTGGGTTGACTAAAAAGTAACCTATCTGTGGTTGGGTAGCAAATAAGGTCTCTGGGATTAAGTGACAAGAAAAGTCCCTTGGTTGATTGACAAGTAAGGTCTGTTGGGTTAACTGAGAAGTAACTTCACTGAGATAGATTTACAAGTAAGGTCTCTGAGATTGACTGATAAGTAAGTTCTCCAGGATTAACTAAAAAGTAAGGTTTCTTTGATTGACTGAAAAGTAAGTTCTCTTGCATGGACTGAAAAGTATGATCTTTTGGATGAATAACAAGTAAGATCTCTTTGATGACTGAAAAGTCTCTGTAAGGCCTCTGTGATTGACTAAGTAGTAATGTCCTTGTGTTGTTTGACAAATAAGGTCTCTTGTGTTGATTGACAAGCAATTCTTTGGGATTTACTGCCCACTGAGTTCTCTGGTGTATACTGATATGTAAGTTCTCTGGGATTGACTAAGAAATAAATTATCTGGGATTGACTGACAAGGAATTTTTCTGAAATTGACTGACAAGTAAAGTCTCTTAGATTAACTGACAAGTAAGGTCTCTTGTGTTGTCTGACAAGTAGGTTCTCTGGGATTGACTGACAAGTAAGGTCTTTTGGGTTGACTGAAAGAAAGGTCTCTTCAGTTAACTGACAAGGAAGTTCTTTTGAGTTCACCAAGAAGAAAGGTCTCTTGGGTTGACTGACAAATAAGTTCCCTTAAGATTGTCTGAGAAGTAAGTTCTTTAGTGTTGAGTGAAAATTAAGGCCTAATGGGTTGACTGACAAGTAAGGTCTATTGTGTTGACTGACAATTAATGGGTTGTCTGACAAGTAAAGTTTCTTGGGTTGACTGACAAATACATGCTCTGGGATTGACTGACAAGTAAGGTCTCTTGGGTTGACTGAAAGTAAGGTCTCTGCAGTTAACTGACAAAGAAGGTCTTTTGAGTTGACTGAGAAGTTAGGTCTCTTGGGTTCACTGATAAGTAAGTTCTCTGAGATTGTCCAAAAAGTAAGGTCTCTGGGACTGACTGAGAAGTAAGGTCTCTTGTTTTGACTAACAAGTAAGGTCTGTTGTGTTCACTGAAAGTAAGTTCTCCAGGACTGGCTGACAGGTAAGGTCTCTTGGGTTGACTGACAAGTAAGGTATACAAATAAGTTCTCCGGGATTGATGTAAAAGTAAGGTTTCTGGGATTGACTGTCTAGCAAGGTCTCTTGTTTTGACTAAAAAGTAAGACTATTGGGATGACTGACTAATCAGATCTCTTGTGTTGCCTGATATATAAGTTAACAGGAATTGACTGACAAGTAGGTTCTCTAGGATTTACTGAAAAGTAAGGTCTCTTGGTTTGACTGACAAGAGAGGCCTCTGTGGTAGACCATCAAAGAAATCCTACACTATTGACTAAGAAGTAAGATATTTGGAATTGACTGACAAGGAATTTCTCTGAGTTTGAATGAAAAGTAACATCTCTAGTATTTACTGAAGAGTAAGGGATTGACTGAGCAGTATGGTTCCTTGGGCTGACTGAGAAGGATTAACTGACAAGGAAAGTCTCTTAGGTTGTCTCACATGTAGGTTCTCTGGGATTGACTGGCAAGTAAAGTTACTGCCAATTGATGCCTTTTGAGTTGACTGACAAAATCCTTTAGGTTGATGACACAAGTAGGTTCTCTTGGGTTGACTAACAAGTAAGGTCTGTTGTGTTCACTGAAAGTAAGTTCTCTTGTGTTGACTGAGAAGTGAGGTCTCTTGGGTTGGCTGACAAGTAAGGTTTCTGGGGTTGACTGACAAGGAAGGTAGCTAGGATTGACAAACAAGTAAGGTCTCTTGGATTGATTGATAAGTAAGATTGAGTGAAAAGTAAGGTCTCTTGGGTTTACTGACATGTAAGGTCTCTTGGGTTGGCTGACAATTAAGGTCTCGTGTTCACTGAGAAGTAAGTTATCCAAGATTGACTGATAAGTAACATCTCTTGGATTGACTGATGAGTAAGTTCTCTTGAGTAGACAGAGGAGTAAGGTCTCTGGGACTGATTGAAAAGTAAGATCTCCAGGATTGGCTGAAAAGTAAGGTCTCTGGGTTAACTGACATGTAAGATCTCCAGGATTGACTGAAAAGTAAGGTCTTTAGGGTTGACTGACAAGTAAGGTCTCTTGGGTTGACTGACAAGTAATGTCTCTGGTGGTGACTGACAAGGATGGTTTCTTGGGTTGACTGTCAAGTAAAGTCACTTGAATTGACTGACAAGTAAGCTCTCTGGGCATGACTGACAAATAAATTCTCTAGGATTGACTGAAAAGTTAGGTCTCTGGGTTGACTGAGAAGTAAGTTCTCTTGGGTTGACTGACAAGTAAGATCTCTTGGGTTGACTGACAAATAAAGTCTCCAGGATTGACTCACAAGTAAGTTCTCTAGGATTAACTGAAAAATAATGTCTCTTGGGTTGCCTGCCAAGTTAAGTTTCTTGGCTTGACTGACAAGTAAGATCGCTTGGGTTAACTGACTAGTGAAGTCTCATGGGTTGACTGACATGTAAGGTCTCTGAGATTGACTGACAAGTATGGTCTCTTGTGTTGACTTAAAATTAACTTGTCTTGGGCTGACTGACTCTTAATGTTTCTTGGATGTATTGAATAGTAAGGTCTCAGGAACTGACTGAGAATTAAGATCTGAGCATTGATTGACAAGTAAATGTCTCTTGAGTTGACTGTCAATTGATGTCTCTTGGGTTGATTGATGTCTAAGCACTCTGGGCTTGACTGACAAGTAGGTTCTCTAGGATTGACTAAAAAGTAAGGTCTCTTGGGTTGACTGATAAGTAAGGACTCTTGGATTGACTAAGGTCTCTTGGGTTGGCTAAGAAATAAGGTCTCCTTGGTTGACTGAGAAGTAAGTTCACCAGGATTGAGTAAGGTATCTGGGATTGACAAACAAGTTCTATAGGATTAACTGACAAGTAAGTTGTCTTGGCTTGACTAACCAGTAAGGTCTCTGGGATAGAGTGTCAAGTATGATCTCTTTGGTTGAATGACAAGTAAGGTCTTGTGTTCACTGACAAATTAGTTCTCCGGAATTGACAGAGAAGTAAGGTCTCTGTGACTGACTGACATGTTAACTTATCCAACATTGACTGATAAGTAATTTCTTTCATTGACTGAGAAATAAGGCCTCTGGGGTGGACTGACAAGTAAATGTCTCTTGTGTTGACTGTCAAGTCTTGAACTGACTGACAAGTAAGCTCTATGAGCTTGACGGACAAATAAGTTCTCTAGGATTGACTGAAAATAAGTTCTCTTGGTTGAGTGAAAAGTAAGGTCTCTTGGGTTGACTGAAATGTAAGTTCTTTTGGGTTGATTGACAAGTAAGATCTCTTGGGTTGACTGATAGGTACGCTCTCTGTGATTGATTGACAACTAAGATCTCTGTGGTCGACTGAAAAGTAAATGTCTTTTGGGTTGACTGTCAAGTAAGGTGTCTTGACCTGACTGACAAATAAGCACTCTGTGCTTGACTGAGAAATAAGTTATCTAGGATTTACTGGCAAGTAAGGTCTCTGGGGTTGACTGACTAATAAGGTCTCTTGTGTTCACTGACAAGTAGCTTCTCCAGGATTGATTTACAAGTAAGCTCTCTGGAATTGACTGACAAGTAAGGTCCCTTAGTTTGACTGAAAAGTAAGATCACTTCGGTTGACTGATTAATAAGATCACTTATGTTGACTGACAATTAAGGTCTGTTGGATAGACTGAAGAGTAATTTCTCTGAGATTTATTGACAAGCAAGAATTCCATAATTGGCAGGTAAGTAAGGTCTCTGGGGTTGACTGACACCTAAGATCTCTTGGGTTGACTGACAGGTTTGATCTCTTGTCTTGACTGATGCATAAGATAGCTTGGGTAGACTGATGAGTAATGTCTATTGTATTCACTGATATTTAAGTTCTCTGGGATTGACTGAAAAATAAGGTCCCTTGGATTGACTGAAAAGTAAGGTCCCTTGGATTGGCTGATGAGTAATGTTTCTGGGATTGACTGAAAAGTAAGTTCTCTTGGGTTTGATAAGTAAGGTCTCCTGTGTTGGCTGATAAGTAAGATCAATTGGGTTCACTGAAATGTAAAATCTGAGATTGACTGACTAGTACAGTCTCTTGGATTGACTGACAAGTAAAAGTCTCTGAGTTTGACTGATAAGTAAATGTCTTGGGTTGGATGTCAAATAACGTATCTTGGCCTGATTGGCTGACAAGTAAGTTCTCCAAGATTGACTAATAAGTAAGGTCTCTTGGGTTGACTGACAAATAAGGTATCCTATTATATAGCTTCAGTTTGATAATGAATAATTAATTAATTACTAGGGTGGCTAGCTAATCCCTGTTGCAGATTTGAATTTTTTCAGCAATCTTTGAACCATCCTGTGCTTTATAATCCAATTATGCTGTATAAACCTTACTTATAGTTTCTGGGAAAGAGGCCATACTCTGACATGATCAGTAGTTTTAAACAAAGGCAATGTGCTCAAACATTCTTTCACAATGATTTGTGACTTTAAGTGCGCATAACTATCGATGGATTCCAAACAATTTCGTCTACCTCTTTTCTTATACAAGGTTTGAATCAATCAATGGTATGATTTTCAAGCACTTCCTAATGGTGCTACAATCTGGGATTATCTTTTTTAGGTTGATATTCTCATGAAGTCACCTTCTTGATAAATAAACTGTGTTGAGATTAGACCTGGGTCTATGGTCAGAATGCAATATTCTAACCACTTGGCTACACATCCAATATGGAAATTATATTTGTTGGGTTTATTTGGATCAAAACCAAACAAGAAAGTTTCTCATGAATGGAATGAAAAATTGGATAGTCAAACATATTTTCCCAAATGGACTATCTAACTGTTGATAAATAAAAACTTAATAATTTTGAAGAGTAATGAATTTACTTCACTTTGAAACCACCTTCATTATTGTATCTGCTTTAAAATTTGTTTAATAAGAATGGAGACCTTATTTATCAATCTGCCCTCATAATTTTGATGTGTAATAAATTTGGTGGTCTTTTCCAAACATAGACTCTATTTTTGCCAGGATGTATGAGAGACTCTCTTCCCTCTAAGATAGGTGTTCACACACACACACACACACACACACACACACACACAGATATATATATAAAAACCCAACAATGTTGATGTGACCAAAAGACCATATGTCAAAAGATATAAAAACTCCTGAACAAGAAAAGAAAAAAAAATAATGATAAACACTTACCTACATAGTAAATTAAAGTGCTCAATGCCTAGATTATCTAGACAGATTAAAAAAATTTTCACGACGTCAACACTCAATGAAAGACAGCTCAAGTTGCTATTCAAGTATATATAATAGCTTAAAAGCTACCCTATCAACAATTTGATGTATGTAGTTCCTTACTTTCCATACAAACAATTATTTTTATTTTATGGGTGATTTTCAGTGAATTTTGCAATTAATTTCAATTATTCTCAAATTTATTTCCAAGTTATAAAATTTTTTATCATATAAAAACATTGTTGCAAAAAAATCACGTAAAAAATCACCGAAAACAATCACGGTAAAACTTGGGGAATCAAAATTTCAGGATTGTGGGTCCAGATTTGGCTGGTCTGGATCCAAATTCGAATGTTTTTAAATTGCCCATGGAGTCGACCTAATTCCAGAATGGTATGATATGTTGGGTTACGGCTTCTAGGAGTAAAGTTGAAAAAATTTGACACACTAAAATTAGCATTTATTATATATATATATATATATATATATATATATATATAGACAGTTTTTTCTATGTATGCAAATCCAAGGTGCAGCTGGGTCAACCATGTGTTTACAAGTCTAGTGAGCTACTGACATCAGATGAATAGCAGATCTGCACTTGGTGGCAACAGGGCATCTCTCAGGTCAACTTATGTATGCATCTGGCTTATTTGAAATAAACAATATGTTCTCTCCAAATTACACACACACACACACACACACATATAGAACCCTACAATGATAGTATGACCAACAGACCACTTGCCAAAAAACCTAAAAACAATATGTTCTCTTCATGTTATATACGAGTTACATATGTTTGTGAGAAGTTGATAGGCATTTTCATTTTTTTCTTTTGTTCCTTGAAAACATTTTCACAATCTGGCATTCTTACAATAACATTTACATCTGATCATCTTCCAATAAACCTCATATCTGGTGATCTGTCAAGAGCATTTACATTTGGTAATATTCCAATGACCATTATTTCTTGTAATCTTACAATAACATCTTGTAACTATATCAAGTCTTTTACATGTGATAATTTTCAAGTAGATTTAACATCAAGTAATCTACTCATATCTGGTTATTTTCCAAAAGGTTTTACATTTGTTAACCTTATGTATCTCATAATATTGAAAATTATTTTATAACTGATAAAATTTTTAAATATTTTTTTCCTAGTAAAAACGGATATTCATAGGTATGGACAGCCGAATGAGTACAATCAATCCCTGTAGATTAAATAAAGGTATCAGTTCCAAATTCCCTAAATGTTACCTGGATAAACAGACACCTGAAGAAAGCTGGAAGGCATCACAATTGAAACAGACACCTGGAGAAAACTGGAAGGTACAACAATTGAAATGTGATTATAGCAACAAAGATGACATTAGTCTGAATGTAAATAACATTTTGTATCTAACAATATTATTGTTGTAGCACACCTATGGATGATAATGAGTATGTTGCCAATCATATAAATACAGTAGTTAATACTGTATGTTGGTCTGCAGTTGAAGATTCATCTCTGGTTGTGCTGGTCAAACTCTCTGCCTCTGGGCAGAGAGGATCCCCAGACGAGGTTATGTCAAAAGGCAGAGTCCCATCTCTGGAAACAGCTACCCAACACCATTTTATACAGGGTCTACAGGGAATTTTTGGCAAAGCCTATGGGCTTGGATCCCCACATTAAATTCGGCCTTGTGCCACATCTGACTGCATAGGGTGGTTGGTAGATATCCTACAGTTGAAGATTCATTGTGGAATTCACTTGACTCACTTCTAGCAGTTGACTACTTCTCCTACACATTGCTGGCAAATCATATATGTGTTGTTTGTGTCCTAAGTATTATCATTAATTACCAACCTTCATGTGATTATTCTATTCAGTAACCTTCCCTAGGTTACAACAATTATAAATAACCTTTATTAAAACTAGTAAAGTTTTCATTTGTAGAGGAATGTAAAAGTCAGTGTTGGCAAGCTCAGTGCAAATGGATTGAAATAGAATGCAGAGATTCCACTGGTCAGACACTTTGCAAGATGCTGTCAAAATTAGGAGTGACAGACTTGGAAAAAATCAGGGCCTTTTTCTCAGTATCTATGGCAGCAGAAGAAGCCTCTAGGTGGTTATGGCTAAAAAGATCAAGCGATTGGCAGTCGGCAACATAGAGTATGAAAATTGTGGTTGATGTTTCAATTTTGCATTTCCTTCCTTCTTTACAGAAGAGTGTAGAGTCTGGTGAACCAGAAGTTTTGTGATTGGGCTATAAAATACCAAAAAGTACAAGTTAGAGTGGGTTGCATTCATGATGAGAACAGTTGTAGCTGGTATATGGTGCACAAGTCGATATCTGCTCAGTATCAGCTAGGTCGTCTTGGAGAGTGCGTATGATATGGTGATGATAAAGCCACTGACACATGGGGTTTTTTGTTTAGTTTTACAATAATGTTTACCTTGTACAAGACCCAAGAGCCACTTGAGTTACAGAGTAAGAAGCTCAGTTTGTGGGGATATGTGGGGACAATAACTCTTAACCCAAGACTTGAACAGGTTAAGATTATAGTAATCAGAGGAAGCATCCTCTTGGGAATTGGTTCCACAAAGCAGTGTTTCTTTGGAAGAAGCTGCTCAAATGGAATTTAGATATCACAAATGGAAAACAAAAGGAAGGAGTGTAGTTTGCTACAATAAGCATGGCATAGTGGTTCTTAGCCATGAAGGTTAGAACTAGTGGAATGTAATTCATCTTGACACTCTCCATGGAAATGGCCATAGAGCAGCAAGAGGCTTGCAATATTTCATCTGTGGGAAAAGGGTTGTAGAGTGGAAAAAATTTCTCACCCTTGAAGACGTGGAGTTGCTCTTGAACTCTATCAAGACTGGAAAGTGAAGACTGGGCAGCTCCCGCCTCTATATGACAGTACTTCATTTTCAGCTTATCTGGCTCTCATAAAGATAGAGGATAGCAGGAGGAATCGGGTACTTACTGCAGCAGTACAGAGAACTGACCATTTTTCCAGAATCTTTAGTGATGGATTGTATGTACAAATTCCACTTTAGGTCAGGGTTGAGTTTGTCCCAATTGGCACTCAAGGCATGAGTTACTAAGAGTAAAAGAAAGTAAGGCTTTAGTGAGGAGAAAGAATAATATAATAACAGGATTTCAGAGGACGAAAGATACAAATTGATGTTGAATTCTGATTTTTGAAGATAGTTGGAGGCAAGGAACTGGAAGAGAATTATTTGCAAATTACAAATTGGAGGTATAAAAATCAACCAAGTACAACCATTTAAATATTTGGGAAGTTTGATACTGAAATTTAAAGGCACACTGGGATAGCAAAAGATGCCTTCCAAAAGCTAAGCAAAGTATTAAGAAACAAGGAAAGAGTACTGAACTATCAATTTTTATAGCTGAAAATCTAAAAAATGTCTGCATTTTAAATTTCTAATAGTTTTACATTTATCAATCTGTTAGTAGATTTTACAACTGATACAATACTGGAATCTTTTGCATCTGGTAAACTTCTAAATGTTTAAATCTTCATATGTGCTGTAGACATTCACTGATGAATTTTGAAAATATTAAAATTATCTTTTACAGTTGAAAATCTGCTAAATTTTTCTATAACTTTTACATCTGGTAATCTTCCAATAGATTTTACAGCCTATGGTCTGATGAAGACTTTTATATCGTAGTCTTCTGAAAGCTTTCTATCTGGAAATCTGCAAACATTTTCACTGACAAAGTCTGATAATATTAAAATTAGATTTTACAATTGAATCTCAAAAATAATCCTATATTTTCAATAATTTTTACATCTAGAAATCTTCCAAACAGATTTTTGGTAAAATGCTAATATCTTTTATATCTGGTAATCTTATAAAAGTTTAGGTATTGATATATGCAAAGACTTTCATAGATAAAAATATTAAAATGACATTTTACCGTTGATAATCCGCTTAAATATGATACATATTAATATTTTCCAATACTTTTTATATCCAGTAGATTTTACATCTGGTAGTCTGCTGAAATGTTTTACATCTGGTAACCCTTTAAATGTTTTATATCTGAAAATCTTTAAAAAGCTTTCTCTAGCAAATGTGATAATTTTATAATTAGCATTTTCATGTTGATAATCAGCTATGTCTTAAAATCTCTTAAATTTTGTAAGGTAGCAGCGAGACGACGTGTATCTGCCTTGATCCTCGTTGCCGTAAATGTCTTGTTTAAGTAGCCCACTCTCGCCTCTCGTGTAAGCGGGCGAGTCTACTTCTATGGGGTGTGACGCCAAGACCATTCCGGTCTTGTAACTGGGCGTCTTAGGTTCGATTCCACCTCTACACGCCCCCCCTTCCGGGGCCACAAGATACTCGCGTTGTGGTCCAATGTTTTGAAGCTCTGGGTAGTCGTGCGACGTGCCCCACGTCTGTGGGGATAGGTTCCTGGGTGGTCGCGTCACCCTTCTGCTACGACGCACCGGTTGGTCTTCCTCAACCTCCATCATTCCAGGGGATGCTGTGTCATCTACCTCCATCGGTTCTGGTAGAGTGTCGGATGTTTCGGGCTGGTTTTGATCCATATCAGTGGTGGACCATTCTCCCGGTATTTCGGGCCCTGTTGGGTTGTCTATGGTATCCAACATTCCTAGGGGTACCTCAGGTATCGAGTGGCAAGGGAGTATCTACTACTGGGTTTATTTTTCGGAGGAATCTGCGATTGCGACCAGGGTTACCCGGTTACTCCCATCCATGCGTACATTATACTGCCGGTTACCCAGTGTTTCCACCACCCTTCCTGTCTTTGCCCATCGGCGCGGGTATGGACCAACTTGGTTCTGTATCTGCACCGTTTCCCCGATTTTCAGTTCCTGAAGTGGGTGACTTTTTAGATTGTATCCTCTTTCATTCCTTAAGTGTCTTTTTGCCATCGCTGTTTCCCTATAATGACTGATTTCTCTCCAGCGTTTGTGGATTCGATATCGGTCCTGGAGCGCTGGGAGATGGTCCTTTATCACACGACCGTAGAGCATCATCGCTGGAGACATATGTAGGTCTCGTACCGGGGTGTTGCGATGAGTCAGTAGGGACCTAGCTGCCTGGTCATGGCATAGGCGACCGCAACTGTCCGTGCTATCAACAAGTATCCTTTTAGCCGTTTTAACTGCCAGTTCTGCTCTCCCGTTGCTTTGAGGGTAATATGCCGATGATGTTCGTTTCCTTATGCCCCAATTATCTAGGAACCGGTTAAATTCACTGGAGTCAAACGGTGGTCCGCCATCGGTTGAAAGTTCCTCCGGTACGCCATACGTGCAGAACCAGTTTCGTAGGGCGTCACATGTGGCCTTGGCATTCCCGGACGACATCAGAGTGACTTCTACCCATCCGGTGTATCTATCTGCATATACTAGATAGTTCTTCCTCGTAAATCGAAGAAGTCCGTCACAGTCTTCTGAAATGGGAACTCGGGGTTCGAAGGCGGCATCAGGGGTTCCTTGGGTTGTGATGGAGCTATTACGTTGCATACTTTGCACTGGGCCCGGGTTTGACGAATGCTCGCGTCCAGTCCTGGCCAAAACAGCCGCTGTCTAGCGTTTGCCAACATTCCATTGACGCCCTGATGCGCTGAATGGAGCGATTCCAGTACCTCCGCACGTAGCTTTCTGGGTATGAGGATTTTATTTTCCATTATCGTCACCCCTTCCAAGCAATATAACTCCTCTTTCATATGCCAAAACCGGCGAATTGTCTCCGGCAGTTCGTGCCGAGATCTAGGGAAGCCATTTTGTATGAATTCGGCGAGGGAACGGCATTCCTCGTCAGTAGCAGCTGCAGCCACAATCCTGTCCCATGTTATTGCTCTTAATTTAGGGTCCTGCTCACAGGTGGAGTTAAATGACGCTCTTATGGCGCTATCCATAGTTTGTGCGATGTCCTTTTCGTTTGCTTCCTCCTGGCTTAACGCCACTGGGCATCTCGATGTACAGTCTGGTGCCGCATTGAGTTTGCCAGGGAGATGCTTTATTCGAAATTTGTACATCAAGGACCGTTCTTTGAAGTTAAACAGTCTTGGGTTCTTTATGTCCTCCAGAGCTTTGTCCGAGAAGATCTTCACCAGGGGCTTATGGTCCACGGTGACTAACAGCTCTGGGCACCCCAAAACGAACATCCGGCATGCTTCCAGTCCGTAGACTAATGCCAATGCTTCTCCTTCCACTGGTGCATATCGGGACTCTGCGTCATTAGTGAATCAGGGCCCGGCCAGGATTAACTTCCAGTGGTCCTCACCACACTTCGGTCCAGCTTCGGTGGCACAGTTGCAGTGCTTCTGGAAAAGAAAATATCCTAAGCCTGTTTTGCTGAAGTCCGTCGACAAACAAGTTGGCCTATTCACTTCGAAGGTTCTTACACCGTTCTCGATTTCTTCTGTGATCCTTCTTTTCGACTCTTCGAAGATTCGATCGAGTGTGCTGTCCCAGTAGAACTTCCGATTTTTTGTCTTTAGCAGCTCCCGGAACGGGGCCATTACCTCGGCCTGAGAAAAAGCGTAGGCTACCTGGTTTACCATTCCAAACCAGGATCTTATGTCAGTTATATTTTTTGGTGTCGGGAAATTCCGTATTGTTTCAGTCATTTTTCTGGTGGGTTTTATCCCGTCTTCTGTTATCAAGAACCCGGCAAATTCCACCTCTTTTTCCGCGAAGTGAAATTTCTGGGGGTTGAATACGATACCATTTTTGCTGCAGTTATTTATGTACTCTATAGTATGCCAAAATGATGATTCAATAGAGTTGTCCCATAGTATCGTATCGTCAATACATCTTGTTTTCCTGGTCATATCTACAGTAATATTGTCGAACCTGCGTGTATATGCGTCTCCTGACGCTTGGAATCCTTGTGGTGCCCGAAGATAACGGTATCTACCCCATTCCGTGATGAAGGTAGTTGCATCTCTTGCCGATGGAGAGAGGGTTAGGCTATGATAGCCATTCCATGCATCAAAACGGTTTTTCTAGTTTTCGCAGGCACCAGCGATGCCTGATTGAAAGGAGACGGTGTATGATGGGTTTCTCGTAGGGTAGCGGTGTTGAGCTTCTGTAGGTCCACCGTACGCCTCGATGACCCGTCCTTTTTCGGTGCAACCACCATTCTAGAGCACCATGTTGTAGGTGTACCCACTGGTACAGGTTCTATGATGACCAATGCCACGTCTCGGTCGAGATCCTCCTTGACTCTTTTTCTTCCAATGGTGTGGGACCGGGATTGGGATGTGGACAGCTGAGGTTTTGGCCCCCGGGATGAACGTGATGTCCATGGGTTTTCCTTCCATCGCCTGCAGCCGTTGATGTGGGCATACATTGAATGCACTGGACTCAAAATGCTCCTTCATCCATCGTTCCAATCGGGGTCTGTTTTTCTTCCATAGGAGCGAAAGGGATACTGTCCGGCTTAGGTGGGACATTAGTTCTTTGTGGGCACCCACATGGTGCCTTTCCGCCGTCGCTAGTTGCCACGTTCTGCTGGGAAGTTGGGTCTGGAAAGTTATCTGGCACCAGACCAAGGTCTTTTTAGGGCCGACTCGGACAGGCAGAAATCTGATGTATTTTTTTGATACATATATAATCTGACGTGTTTCCCGCGATTCTACTCTGACTTTAGCGAATATCACGCCTTTATGTTTAGTAGGTTATCCGTGATTCCCCGAATTCGGTGACTAGTCGGTACTAGACATTTGTCTGGACACTTCAGAATTTTTTTGATTTCTGGTCCGCTAGAGCATGTCTGTGCCCCAGTGTCTGCGATCGCCTCGATCCGGTGAGTATGGAGGCCAGCTTGTCCTATGGATATGTGCCCGAATTCCGCATGGGCCTCTGGAATCAGAGTTATCTCTACCATCAGGGTTGGTGCTGGATCAGGAGTACCTCTTCGGAACTTACTTTTGTTCCAAATCAGGTGCGGCACGGCCTTTGGTTTTGTCAGGTTGATTTCACCTCTCCTTTTCACTTGTCCATCTTGGACGATCATCCGGTTACGACCCTTCTTGTGTCTTTGGGTGGTGAGAGTTCTGGATTCTGCTCCGACCACACCCGCTGTAGATTTGTTGCTGGACCCCTGCTTCGGTTTCCTGCAAACCCCTTTTAAATGTCCGGTTAAGCCGCAATTGTGACATGTCATCTTTGCTGCTGGGCAACCCCTTCGTTCATTCGAGCCGTCAGGGTGTGAGCTCTTCCCACACCATTTACAGGGTTCAGTGTCTCTCGGGGTTGATACGGTCTGGTTCTCCCGAGGCCGCTGCCTGCGGCCCGATCTCTGTGTGCTCGTTGTAGTAGGGTATACATTACTATGGAGATGGGGTGTAGACTTGTCCGTGGTCTCTAGGCTGACAAGCCTGTTGAATTTTTCTTCCAGTGTCGTAAGTGTCGCAGCCTCAGACAACACCTTGCTTTGATGCTCCAGGTTTGCCAGCCCAGCCACCATTTGTCCTGCTACCATATCGTTGGGTAGTAGCTGACTTTCCGACCGCATCCTATCCCGTTCGGACAAGTCACTGAAAAAGTCGCAGAATTTTGCGACTGATCGAAGTCGTGCCACGAAGTCCGTAATCGATTCCCCTCTTTTCTGCCTTACGGAGTGGAATTCTTGCCGGTACACTTCTTTGTGTAGGCTTCTGACGGCTACGAGCTTTATGTGTCGTAACAGCTCTTCCTCCGTGACGGAGTTTAGTACTTCTGCTCCTACCATATCGAACAACAGCCTGTTCACTTCTGGGGCACAGGCCGTTCTCAGCTCGTTTCTTAACGCTGTTGGCTCCGTCAACCCACACATCTCCTTGTATCTATTCCAGGAGTCAATGAATATCGCCCAGTCACCATCACTTGAGTCCGGTTCTATATTAGGTCTGTCGGGTCTCCTTGTAAGTGACTTTCTCGGCTGTCCTCCGTCTCTTCGCAGGGCGATGATCTCTTGCTGTAGCTCGATGAGCTGTCGAGGTAATGTCTGCTGTGTTTGTTCGTCCATATTCCAACGTTGTTTGTAGCAGGTTTCCTATATCGGCGACGCCATGTAAGGTAGCAGCGAGACGACGTGTATCTGCCTTGATCCTCGTTGCCGTAAATGTCTTGTTTAAGTAGCCCACTCTCGCCTCTCGTGTAAGCGGGCGAGTCTACTTCTATGGGGGTGTGACGCCAAGACCATTCCGGTCTTGTAACTGGGCGTCTTAGGTTCGATTCCACCTCTACAAATTTTACATCTGATTATGTTCCAGTTGGTTCTACATATGTTAAACATATGAAATCTTTAACATCTGATAAATTTCTGAAGTCTTTATATCTGGAAATCTGCAAAAGCATTCACTGACAACATGATAATTTAAGAACCAGCTTTTATAATTGATAATCTGCTAAAAGCTTCCAATAACTTTTACATCTTACATTTGGCAATCTTCTAAGGTCTTTTTATTTGGAATCTGGCAAAAGCTTTCATTGACAAAGTGAGATAATGTTAAATTATCTTTAACAGTTGATAATCTAAAAAATTCTGCATCTTAAGATCTTCCAATAGATTTTTATATCTAATAATTTTCCAATAGATTTTCTATGTGGACATCTTCCAAAACTTTTCCTTTTTCATACAAAATGATATTATAGTTTTAAAAATGGACATATTAAAAAAAGCGTAAATACAGTATAGGCTAAAAGTACGGTGTCACCTTCTGTTCAGTTTAATTAACTCCTACTAAGCTAGGATGCTTACTTTAATTTTAAAAAAAGCTCACTGATTATCATCATTTGCTCTTCAGATGGCAAAAAGATTTATAAATTCATGCACAATGACTAAAATATAATTTTTTCCTTGAATTATATTTTAGTCCCACACAAATTTATAATTTTTATCTTGAATTTATACTCAACTTTGCATTCAGAACCCTTATCCATTACACCACCTGCACATCCAAGCTTACAGCACCTAGTATTCCCAAGTGGTCACCCATCTAGTCACTGACCAGGTTTGACATTGCTTAAGTTAACAGTTTTTGTCAATAACTAGTTAGCTTTATTTTCCATTATTTCTTTTTTTAATAAGTTTTATTTACTATTTTATAATAAATATATTTTCCCCTTGCTATTTATTCTCTTGTTTTAACATATTTGTATACCTTATATATGAATATATACTATTTAAATTTTAATATAAGTTTTAGGTCTGTTAATTTGCAAAAATCTTATACATCTCACCATCAACAATATTTTGATAATGTTCCACCTGTTAATATTCCAATCACTTTTACATCTGATAAACATCTGTTAATCTTCAAATAGATTTTGATTTTTGTAAGCTTTTGAAACCTTTAACATCTAGTAATCTTCGAAAGATTTATATCTGGTTATCTATAAGATTTTCCACTTTTTTATCTGTTAATATTAAAATTATCTTTGGCTAACCTGCTAAAATCTTTTACATCTTATAAACTTCCAATAGCTTTTTCATCTTTGTGATTTTATGATAAATTTTACATCTAGTAATCTACTAAAAGCCTTTTTTAACATCTGGTAATCTTCCAACTATTCTTCATTTAACAGATTTATCAGAATATTTTATATCCATTAATCCACCAAAAATTACTACATCTGATAATTCACGAAAAGTTTATAACATTCCATCTGCCATCCATTTACACAAACTTGTCAAGTAGGTTTCTCATTTTTTGGGCCTGATTCACTTGTTTTCAGTATATGCTGTGAGTGTCAAATTCTCCAAGCCTTCTTTCCTCATTATGCATCCTAGAAATTTCAACTATTTTTTCTGGTTCAAAGTATAAGTCTCCTTACTGTTCCTATTTTTCTTAAAGCTTCTTTATTGCTCACATGTTCTCTCTTTGGCATTCTTAACCTATCCAAATTCCTTCTTTATTTGTGAGTAAATTGTTCAAACATTCACTGATATATAGAAAATTCTCACTTTTCTTCTTCTTCTATGTCCCTTCAAGATGTGTGCAATCATCACTCTCCACAAGAGCTATCCTTTGTAGTTCTTAGGTTTATCTTTTCACTATTCCTTCCAATCCCTAATTTGCCATCCATTTACATAAAATCATTAGGTAGGTTAGCTTTCTGCTGTTGCTCTTGCCTTCAATATGTCCTGTGAGTGTCAAATTCTCCAAGCCCTTTTTTCTTTCCATTTTCCTTAAAATACCCTTATTACTCACATGTTCAATCCATGGAATTCTCAACATTCTTCTGTAGAACCAGATTTCTGTTGTCTCAAATCTCTTTATTTGTCAGGAAATTGTCCAGTATTCACTGCCATATAAAAAGGCCAATATTACATAATAGTTAAGCAATTTTGTTTGTTTTTAATTAAATTTTCCTATTTCATAATACTTAGCTTAGCTTTTGAAAGGCATCTTTCACAATTCTTTGTTCTCTAATAAGAAAACTGAAGATACATTGGAATTTCCAATGAAAATTACAATTTTTAATAAAATGTAGGTCTCTATGAAAAATTCAGTAATTTTTGAGTTACAAGCATCCATAAAATTGATTTCATATATTTCATATATAGATATATTCTTTCCAAGTGCAGCAGCTTTTTTTTTTTTTGCTTGTTAGTGTTGATCTCATTCCTGGCTCACTTAGTACAGATCTTGTCTGCTACTGCCCTTAGTCAACTATTACATTAAACCTGAGAGTAACTAGCAAAAATAAAATAAAAAAAACAGAAAAGGATATTAGTTCTCACAAGACAGATAATTCCCATGGGTTAATTTTTGTTCATTTCCCACCTGATCAGATAACCATTCTACCACCACCATCCCTGCTTCAAAGACTCAGGCTTCATCAATTTATCGTTTCCAATTTCATTTCCCTTCAACGTCTACATCATTATTACAGTCTCCATTTTCTACCTTCGTCACTTTCTCTTGCCTGGCTTCCCAACCCTACCCACGATATGTACTGAAGTTTTGCCAATTCAAGAATATTTTACTTCATTGTTTGTGGCAGACAGTCAATTATTTTTCACCTTTATCTTGTCTTTTGAAGTCATTTTTATTCTTTTAGGGGGAGGGTGAAGGTAGGGAGGTAGCTTATTGTAATAATAAAATCAGGTTCAATCTCATACACCAAATGGAATGATCCACTAAGAAGAAATAGAAACTGTAAGCATTGACAACAGACTTGCTACCTCACATGGCTTGCGAGGCAAATATTTCTTTGGTTCTTTCCTATAACATTTTTTCATCTTTTATAGACTTATGGCCATAGCACATTGAAATCCCAGTACTCAACAAATTACTGAGGTTAAGCAATGTTGAATTCAGTACCTAGATGGGGGACCACTTGGGAATACCAGTTGCTGTAAGCTTGGATGTGTCAGTGGTGTAATGGATAAGGTCTCAGAATGAGAAGTCGAAAAGTCGAGTTTGAATTCCAGTTGGGTATATTATATTCACTTATGCATAAATACCCTTGGGAAAGGAATGATTTCACCTCTTCTCCCTCCTCCACCCATCTATAGATTACAATAGTAGAACTTATATCTGAAAATCATTATTATCTCCAAGAAATTGTTAATACAATATTCACTTGCAAAAAAAAAGCATTATTCTTATAATCCCAAAATATGTTTTGACTTTAAATAACATAAAAAATGCTGATAAGCTGTAAAAAAATAAATCAATCAATTATTATTTTGTAAATATTTTTAAATATTATTTTTATAAATTAAAATTAAATTTTATCTCTGTGTCCTGACCTTACAAACAAAACAGCCTGTATTGTTAACATGTAATGAATTCTTACAAGCCTTTTACACACACACACACACACACACACACACACACACACACACACACACACACACACACACACACACACACACACACACACATTGCTAACAGATGGAGTTTATAACATTTGCAGTAATATCTAATTTGTATAACAATTTTTAACCTTTAGCACTCTGCATTAATAATATTACTTCTTTTTCTACTGCATTCTTTTTCAAGGCCTCTCATTTGCAAAACCCTTATCTTTAATTTCACTCAAAGTTGCTTTCTGTTGCCATAGCAGGATATGATAACGCAACTATGAAATTCAAACAAATTCCAAAATCTGTCACATTCAGTGGCAGGATAAACTTTTTATACAGCAAATGAAGTTCCATACACAGTGATAAAGGTTAATGGCTTAGATTTTTATAAATATTTCTCTATTATTCATTTTTAATTCAAATTATAAAAATTGTCACATATAAACAATGTCTTTATTAAAGTTTTATTTTAAAAAATTGTTTTTGTTTAGAAAGAATTTGTATCTGCCTTGTCAAAATTCAGTCATAAGTTAGAAAACCTACAAGTCATAATAAATATTGTTGTCATCTGCTATTTCACATTACTACGAATTAATCAGAGCTTAAAAAAATCATGGAATCATCTAAATAAGTCTAAATAATCTGTTTAATTAAATTTTCTTATAATATTATTCAAACAAGTGAAAAAAAATTTGTTGAATTCATTTTTATTATTATTAATTAGAACATTAAAATTAGAAAACTGTTCAAATGTTTTGCTCATAATCAGCTCTATATAGCTATATCTAGAGTAGGAAATTCAAGTGGACTTCATATAATGACAAAAAGAAAAGCAAATGTCTTGCTGAAAATGTAGATTATACAAGGGCGAGAACTAAAACTTCTATGACAACTTTTCTCCATTCATAAAACAAGTATTTGGCTAGTAAATAAAATATGATTCAAAATAGGACGTAGTTTAGCTGAAGATTTCTCTCCATGGATTAGTAGTTAAATAAAATGCAGGCCATTATTAATATCCTGTGTTCAATCCTCACTGTGTTTTCCATATTTGTGACCTTGTGCATTATTAAGCAAACTTTAGTAAATGCTGATAATTTTTAAGATAAGGAATTATCATCACTATATATTATTATCATTATTATATGCATCATTATTCAGACCAGTTTGGTTGTTATACTCACAACATTTTGACCATTAAACCTTCCATCTTTCTTCAGATGTCTATTATGACATTTGGTAACATTCTCAGAATATTGAACTGAACCAGGAGTAGACTTATTTTGCTTTCAGGATTATCAGACACAGAGAATGAACTCATGACTGCCATGGAACCATATATATATATATATATATATATATATATAAATCAGTGCTTTAAGCAACTCTCTAGTATATTTAACAAGCAACACAAATAAAATTGGGGAGTATTAATATGCATTATCTCCCCTAACCGATATGAGTTATCTCCCCATAAGCAGGGAAAGCAGAATGAGAACAATCTAATCTATGTACCTCCACAAAAAAATGCAATACCAAAGATTTAAAATGAATTTTTAAAAATGAAAAATCTTTCTTAAGGCTTTTATTTTAATTTTAATTTCAAGCTAAATTTTAAATTTAATATTTCCAAGAAGCAAGATACTTTACTGTATTCCAAAAACTAATTTAAATTAACTAGAAGGATTTTTTTGAATCATTTTTCATCGAAATGTAATTCTCTTTATTAATAAATCTTCCAAAAATAAAACATACTTTTCTGAGGAATATTACCTGATTTAAAGTAAAATTAATGATTTGAAACAAATATTACTTTAAGTTTAAAATATCACAGAAATGCATTTTTTTAATCTGACAGTAGCTGTTTATTTAAAGTGTTAACATGCTGGAAGTGTAATGACAGATCTAATGTTCTACAGGAATTTTATCTGTAAAACATAATTGAAGAAAATTACATGAGCACCTTATATCATTTTTAAGTACTCAGTAATCTTAAATTTTATAAATTTTGGCTTTAAATTTACTTTTATTCTCTGATAATATTGTGTATCAAATATCCATATCTACAAAAATCAGGATGTTTATACACATACAAAAAAATTCAAAATTATTTTTAAAATATTCATGTTTGATGATTTGTACTAAGCTTTTCTATTTATGATTAGTAAATATAGTTTTTACTTAATAAAAATATCATTGAAAAGGCTGAAATTAATACAGAATATTTTACCAAGAATTTCTAGAAAAAATAATTTAAAAAATAATTTCATTCATTTGTGAATAAGTTCTGAAAATTGCATTAAAATCTGACAATTATTTGATTTTTGCAAGAATTGGGATTTTGTTTACCACAAAAAAGATGCTAAACTTCCCATACTCATCTTTGGCCCACCAGCCAACATATGAAAAACAAAATTTTTAACCAAAATTCCAAACATGATAGAAAGGATTAAAAAATTTAATAAAATAAGTTAAAAAATACTTTGGTCTTTCCTCTTAATAATAACATAAACATTTTGATGATAAAACTTGTTTTTTATCAAATTTCGGACATTTTTCATCATGGTGCGCACTTTTTTAGTGGTACCTAATCTAATCAGTTCCAAATTCTACAAAAATTACCTAGTAAGACAGGCACCTGAAGAAGATCAAACAGTACAATGGCTGAAACATTGTAAGAGGAGCATGCTTGTTTAAATAATAGGGCATCTAATAATGATTGTCCTAGTATTTGGCAATTTTAAAGAGGTAAAAATTTTATTTATCCTTTTTAAAGTTAGCTTAGTCCAGCACAATGCTAAAATGGGATACTTCCCATAAGACACTATTTGGGCAGTTGACTACTTAATTTCAAACCAAGGACATAGACATTCAAACAAGTTAATGAAAAAGGAGACAAGTTTGTAAGAAAATCTTTTATTCTTATCAATGTTTAATGAGCTGAGCTTCCCAAGACCAGTGGAGAAATGGTTATAGTAAAATTATATTATTCCAGTCTTCCATATAGAATTTTGGAAAATTTGGGGCTTTACCCAATTTGATTACTGACTTTTGATAAGGATAATAGTAGCCATTTCCTTATAAGGAAACATTAGGCATTCATTGACTGAACAGCTAGTGCTACTTTCAGTTGAGCATCCTGAGTATGACGATAAACTACATCTGGCAGCAAGACCTCTGATCGGGAGGTTTTGAGGACTGTGGAACCATCTTTTAATTGCTGTTGTTCCTAGGCCCCTCTACCCCTCACAAGGTAGTAGCACCTGTTAGGGCCCCAGCTATGGGCAAATAGTTAAGCCTCCAAAATGGGGTCAAAACACCATGAAAGTATAAAAATGCATTTTTATAGTAAAAATATTAGCAATACATTTTTAAAAACAAAATATTACTTTCCATTAAAACATTTTTAAGGAAAATAAATTTCACAAGTCCACTTATTGTTCTTTCCATTATTGATGGAGTTACCTTCCTAACCTTTTGTTCAAAGTGGTGTGGAAAGTCAACATCTTGATTATGTCATTATTTTCTCTTTATATGTGCTCTCCATTTTAGTTGTTGGTGCTGTTGAAAGTCATCAAGTGATGTGGTTTCTGCTATTTGGTACATTTCTTTGTCAGTGATTCTGTGCAGTCCGCAAGGTTTGAGGAAGGATAACAGCTACAGGTTTCATTCACTCAAAACCACATTTAACCATTGATCTGAAAAAGCAGTTGTATACAACTGACAGTTTAGATATTTCTGAATTAATTTGACACCAGTGAATAATGCATCAAACCATAAAACATCAAATAATTGATGCTCAAGTTTAATTTGAGTTGATTGATTTATTAACTAAAAGATACCAGTTCTACTTTGATAAAAGCAAAATTAATCAATGTCTATTTATAAGAAATCTTAAGACATGCAAATAGGGAAACTGAGTTTCTCAAATTTGCACGTTTCATTATTTTCTTTCTTTTTTTATAATTAAATCCAAATGATTCACGTTTGTGCACTTGCTGATTGCTCTTGGGCAAGTTGCAGAATCTGTTAATATCCAACTGAGTTGCCAGGGATTTATAAAATTGCTATGACTAAAAATACCTGCATAGACATATATATTGATCTGTACTTAGAAAAGTGGGGGTAGTTGCAGTGAATAATCAATTAAGGTAAATTGACTGGAGCAAGGGAGGGAAAAACTGGATCCAGGGAGAGTGATAGAAATAAGTGATCAAGAAAATATAGAGAGATTGATAGAAAAAAAATATTGATTGGGGAAATAAGAGGAAAAAGTTTAAGGATAATACATACCGACATAGGTATATGTGTGTGGTGTCTCAACATTTGTACATATGTACATACACACACACACACACACATGTGTGAAGATTTGAATGAAAACCAATTAAAGTTTTTAGTTTAGAAATTTTAAAATGTTTTCTCCTTTCGGACAAAATATTTAATATTAGGATTGCAACTACACACACACACACACATATATATATATATATATATATATATATATATATATATATACATATGTAGTAATCCATTGGTATAATTCAGGTGAGTCCTATTAACACAACATAGAATTTGAAATATGTTAAAACTGACTCACAAAAGAGTGCTCCATGTTTATTTTCAATAAACAGATCAAATTTTCTTTACAACTGGAATTAAGATACCTTTATGATAATAAATATACATTTTGCTCCTAAGTGTTTGGTACAACTCTGAGTTTCATGCATGTGGCAATCGTCAAGCACGGGTTGGAAACTGACCATTTGTGTGTGTGTGTGTGTGTGTGTGTGTGTGTGTGTTCCATCTGCATGCTAATCTCCAGGATTTCAGGAGAGGAACTCATTGCACATTCTCAGTCTAATTATTTCCTCTGATATGAATTGGCATGATTACATCAAATCAATTGCTGACTTTGCTTCTAAAAAATTTGGTTCACTGTGTTCTGCTAGACAATATTTCTCACCTCAGTATGTTTACCATCTTCATAATTCTACCAATTGTCCATGCATTGAATATTATTACCACATTAAGTCTGGTGCTTCTGCTATGCATCTAGAGATGTTGGACAAAATCCAAAGAAGAATCAGCAATATTATCAGTTCACTCAATTTTCCACCCCACCATAAAGTAGGTTGCCTGTGCCT
Source organism: Acanthosepion pharaonis (assembly GCA_903632075.3). Lineage (NCBI taxonomy): Eukaryota > Metazoa > Mollusca > Cephalopoda > Sepiida > Sepiidae > Acanthosepion > Acanthosepion pharaonis. The sequence continues at coordinate 651,643 of CAHIKZ030005236.1, read as the reverse complement.
TGTCTACACATATTTTCATAGCAATTGTTCTGATGAACTCTCCTTTTTGGCACCTTGACTTAACAAATTTAAGTGCAGTACAAGATTAGCAGATCGGTCCCATCATCATTTTGCTGTTGAAATTGCTAAATGTAACCATAAGTTCTATTCTAATAGTTTCTTCTCTCACACTTTTGACAGATTCTTGTTTTCCTGTCAACTACACTCTTCAAAAAATTAAATGTAATGTCAATCATCATGTGTCATTTTGAATACCTTTCTTTTATTGTCCTTTCTTCTCAATAACATTTTCTCAGTTTTTTCATATCTGCTGAACAAATTATTTATCTTTATGCAAGCAGTTTGTTGCCAATAGAGGTTTTTGATTATTCTAATGTCTTTCCTGAATATATCAAGGTTGCTGAGCAGCTCCAACAGATTTTTGCATAGTCTATAAAACATAGGTGAACATCCTTTTGCATTTTTATTGCTCTTTCTTATAACATTCTGAGCATGAATATTGCATGCCTTGTTCCAGTGTCTCTAATGAACCTGCATTGTTCTATCTCTGGCCTGATTCTGCTGCACACTCTATTCATCAGAATATGGATGATTAATTTTGTTAAGTGGCTCATTAGGCTGATTGTTCAGTGGAGTTCACATTCATTTGCATCTGCTTTCTTAGGCAGTGCTATAAAAATAGATCTGCTTAGACCTTCCAGTATATCCCTGCAGTTGTAGATTTCATTGATTATTTCCATAATCTTGTCTATGCCAATATCATCTAAGACTATCAGCATCTCTGTTACTATCTCATCTGGCCCTGCTGCCTTGTTTCTGTTCAATTTGGTCAGTGCCAGTTCTACTCCAGAGAATTTCAGACCTGTTGGTAATTCCGTGTATTGCCAGTTGTTCCCCTTCATCATGGAAGAGTTCTCCAATATATTCATTCCAGCACTGGAGATTTTTTTCCTTCTCTAATATGAGCATTCCATACTTGGATTTTATGCAGCCTGTTAGCGAGCAAGTCTTCTGTCCTGTTAAGTCCATTATTTGTTTATGCATATCTTCTTTCTTTGTGGTACTCAATCTCTCTATTTCTACAAATTTTTTTTTGTTTAGCCACTCTTCTTTAGCCTGCCTGCATTTGGTCCTTATTTCATTGTGTGTTTTTCTATATTCTGTTCTGTATCTTGGTAGAGTTTTCTGTCTCTTTTGCATCACGCTGTGAATCTCATCAGTAATCCATTTGTTTTTTCTTTTTCGTCCATTTTCCTTTGGGATGATATCATTTGCTGATGTCACTAAAGCTTCTCTTAGTGTATCCAATTTCTGTTTTGTCTTTCGCATCTACTCTTCACACTGCCCATATATTTTTCCTTCAGTTTCAGGTCACTTAGGGGTTTATTGTATTTCAATTTGGGTGCTGTGTTAGGTTTCATCAGTTTATGTAGCTTCACTCTTAATTTACATATAACTGGGTGGTGGTCACTTCCACAGTCGGCACTTGAGCAGGGTTTGCAGTGAACCATTATATTCCTGAAACTTTTGTTAATAGTTATGTAGTCTATTTGGTTTTTAGTTTCTCCTCCTGGGCCTCTCCATGTCCACAATCGTCTCGGATGTTCTTGGAACCATGTATTAGCTATTACCTGGTCATTGGTTGTGCACTACTGGATCACATTGGTTGCAGGATCCTAGTCCGAATTTGCCACCTATCTCCCCCACCCTCTCCCTGCCTACCTTGGCATTCAGATCTCCCATGACAATAATGATTTCTTGTAATATCAATCTGTATATAGATATGTACTAAATGAAATGAACCATCACCATTCCCTTTGTATTCCTATGGCAAGAAGGAACTTTCATTCAGACAGCTTCTTCCCAATAACTTCAATTTTGTGGAATTAACTCCTGAGAGGATGCTCTCTTAATCGCTAGAATCTTAACTTCTTCATATCTACTGTCAACCATTATCTTTCCTACATATTCTTACATCTTACCTCCTCTTTTTATGTTTATGCAACAACCTCATACAGTAGCCTTGAGTTGCTCTTGGGCTTTGTATTGGGTGAACAGTAGTAAAAAAAAAGGGATAAAATGTTGATTCTCTATATGCTTTCAAGACAGCTCTTACTTGATCAGGCATCAACAAGACATAAAATTGTTTAACTTGCACTCTCTCTTGAAAAATATAGCTAAAGTCTGTTCAGTATAGTTGCAGTATAAACCACAGGTTGGCTCAGTAGATGCTGAAGAAACCCAAATATACCTTGCAAGAGGCATCTGTAAGAGGGATTAACTAACAAATGAGTATACTCAGAAATGGACAGCCAGCAAAAAATGAGTATACACAGAAATGGACTTTTTAAACAAAACAAATGAGTATACTCAGAAATGGACTGCCAGCAAACAAATGAGTATACTCAGAGATGGACAACCAGCTTTTTTTTATATATTATAATATATATATATATATATATATATATATATATATATATATATATATATATATATATTATAATGCTAAATCTTCTTAAATGATGGCTTCAAATTGGCCACACATAAAAGATATAAAAATTTGCAAGTAAATAAATGAATAAATATTTGCAAAAATAGGCTGTAAGGAGGCCTGGATTGTTATTTTTTGGCATACACCAAATATCTTATTTATACCCGAAGTGGGCAGGAGAGGATGGGAAGGAGGAAAAAAATTGCCTTTATTTGGGTCCATATACACCTATGAGGTATTTTCTTATGTGCCTACATTTTGACATAATTTCTGTCCTTGAATTAAACAATTCAGAACAGTCATGGTATGTGGCTATCTTTAGTTTTTCTTCTTGGCATATTTTGTGACAAACTTTTTTTTCATAAACTTTTTTTATTTTTGTTATTTCTTTTGGCTAGATATTGCAGTGCTGGTGGATGATTTTCAAGTGGCATGGATGTATTTAGTCTTTTTTTTTTTTACTGAATTTTTTTTTTCCCTGATATCAGTTTGATAATTTTATTTAGAAATTGTATTATCTGGGGTTTTTTCACACTGCCCGAGTATAGGTATTAAAATAAAAATATAATATAACATATATATATATATATATATATATATATATATATATATATATACAGACTAATGGGAAATTGAAGAAATATCTAATATATATATATATATATATATATATATATATATATAATAATAAATTGTACAAATACCTAGTAAATATATATATATATATATACACACCAATAGGAAATTGTAAAATATATAATATATATGTATATATATATATACACACTAATGGGAAATTGTAAAATATCTAATATATATATATATATATATATATATATATATATATATATATATATACACACTAATAGAAATTATAGAAATATCTAATATATATAAAGCTCAAACCTGAAACCTTAAAAATTATATATATATATAAAGTTGGTTGTCTGCCTATGTGAGGAAGAGAAAGGCATGTATTATGTGGCATCAAATAAATGCAACTTTAAAATTTATACCTAGAAGCATATGTCTTATATCTCACCCAACTTACCAGTTCTTACTACATTGAGATAACTAATTTGCATATTTAACTTCGGCAATAATTATTCTTAAATTAACCGTTTCTTTAATCATTTTCAATCTGGTCTTTTGTGATCTTTAAAAATGTTTAATTTAATAAGTGATGATAACAGCTATGTTAAAACAAGAAGAAAAAATAACAAAAAAGTGTGGTAAAAAAATTAAATGTACATTACCTTGAAGTGGTAATATCAAAATACAAAACACAATTCCCAAAAAGCAGCTTAAACAATTTATCAGTCCTCTTTTGTTAGAGCTCTATCAAGGACAAAAAATGTACACAGCAACTAATATAAACATCAAAGACCAACTGTTATATAATAAATATATAAAACTTAATTTTGCTTAAACCTGACAACCACATCTTACAGAGTGATGGCTGATAGGACTTAATATAAGTAGATTCCCACGCTTTCAAATAAAATTCAGAGTTAGCCTTCCTTAATTCTGAGAATATATCTTGGTTATAAGACCAGGCACATTGCTGTATTTTTTAATAAATGTAGTAGTATTCATGCAAATTGTCCACCTTTCCCTTGCAAATATTACCTAGTACATGCTAAGTGAATCTTGCTTCTAACCTGTTCTGCATATATAATCAGTGTCACACTGACATTTGAATTGGTAAATTACTGAACTGATATGATGGGAAGGTAGAAATATATCTATTTCTTTTGTTAATTACTTTTATAATTGCATAGTTATTCAAATAAAATCCTTTTCTGCCCTGGAAATGGTAACTACTTTAGCATTTAGATCACTGCTCAGGAATAAAGGGAAGTAACCAATATTGATAGTTTTTAATAGTATGTTATGAAAATGTAAAAATATTATAAATTGTCAGATTAAAAGAAATAAATGATATTTAAACCTATCAAACTGTGCCAATTATGGCAATTTTTCAAATACCATTTAACAACAAAGACAAATCTCTCAAACAGAAAAAGGGCTGTATAACAAAGCAAAGGTAAGGGACTTTCCTGGGCAATACCAGGTATCATTGCTAATATATAATGTATTCCCATATAAGAAACAGCACTGGGTGGACCCTGAATTTCTGTCTATCAGGATGGATGAGTGTTCTCTCAGAAAAAGAGTCTCATGCCTTGAGAACCTATTGTGTCTTAAGCACAATGTAAATCTCAAGTGAAACTCATACATACAATCCATCGCTATAGATGCAGGAAAAATGGTTGGTTCTCTGTACTGCTCCAGTAAGTACCTGACTGCTCCTGCTATCCTCTACCTTTACAAGAAAATAGAGCACCGCTGCCATATATAGGTTGGAGCTGCTCAGTATTTACGTTCCAGTCTCGATAAAGAGTCCAAAGGCATCTACATGGACTTGTGGGTTATAAATTGTTTTCCACCTAACAACACTTTTCCCACGAACAAAATATTACAAGCCTCTCACTACTCTATCACTTTTTTTTATGGAAAATGTTCAGACATACTACATTCCTTAGTTTCAATAGTTTTAAAATTCACAGCAAAGTCCAGTCATGCCACACACATTGTAGCAAACCACCCTCATGCCCTTTATATTCTATTAGTGAGATGTATGTTCCACTTGAGCAATTTCCTCCCACAAAGTGCTACTTTCTGGAACCAACTCTCAAGAGCATGCTTCCTCAATCCCTACAATCTTAACCTGTCCAATTCTATGGTTAACAGTTATTTTCCCCATGTATCCCCCATAAACTGTGCCTCTGACTCTCTAACACTCTACCTTGAGTGGCTTTTGGGCCTTATACAGAGTGAACAGTATTGTAATAAAAAAATCAGTCTATAGTACACACTTAAAATTTGACAAGAAATATTTAAAAAATAAAAAATACAGTCAGTTATAACATTAATATATAATTTTTTTTTAATTTATTATATATTTTTTTTTAATATATAATTTTTTTTATTTGAACATTATTTTTAATCGTAATCATTTTTCATCTTACATATTTAATTTCTGGGGTCATCAGGCATTAGTATATCAGACAGATGCTTAAGTGTTAATGTAGTAGTACCAGTAACCTCTGCTCCAAGGTTACCTAAAAATAGCTATCAGGTTTTAAGATGCTGATAATTTTTTTTTTTGTTATTTTTTTTTTAAAGTGCAGCTTATATGTCAGAATATTTGAGGGGGTGTTTCTTTTCCAAAAAGTTTAACTTATATGGTGGGATTTTTGAGAGGGCGTTTCTTAATTTTTTTTAAAGTGCAGATTATATGGCAGGTCATTTGAGAGGATGTTTTTTAAAAGTAACTTGAAGAAATCTGACCTTGACAAATTAAAACCAAAGCAATTCTCATCTTATTATTATCTCCTTCATATTCATATATATATATATATATATATATATATTATCTATAGTGGGTTCTGTAAGTATGGTTGCCAAGTGGTTGGTTGAAGTTCTTGATCCTGTTTAACAGTATTATTCTCAGTATTTTATTCCAGATTCATTTCAGTTTGCGTCTGATATATGCAAATTGCAATATACTGTTGACACAGAGTTTCTCGTGTTTATTGATATTTGTAGTCTGTTCACGAATGTCCTTCTTGATGAGACTATTGACATTTGTGCTGACAATTTGTATCATGGTCCCTTAAAGCCTTTATCACTTCCTGAGAGTGTCTTTGTCAAGCTGATGGAGATGACTACCAAGTCTGTCTCTTTCAACTTTGATAATAACATGTATCAACAGATTGATGGGGTAACGATGGGTAGTCCTTTGGGACCTCTCCTGGCCAATATTTTTGTAGGGTTTCATGAGAAACAATTGTTTGATAGGTCCCTAAACCATACAGCTATTTCCATTATGTTGATGACACTTTTACATCTTTTTCATTACATAATGAGGCAGTCAGGTTTTTTCAACATCTAAATAGCCTTCACTGTCTTTACAATTTATGATGCAGGTGGAGATTAATAATACGTTACCTTTACTGGGCATGCTGGTTGAGAGAACTCCCACTTCTTTCCTCACCAGCATGTATAGGAAAGCCACTTTCACTGTTCAGAGTACAAACTTGATGCAGACTTAAAGAAATTATTAACAGAAGGTATCTTGAAAAACAAACAAAAAATTTTGTTTAATAAAATTAAAATATTTGGTCCACCTAGTATCCTGTCTACATGAGTTTAGCTTGGATAGAGGCTTTTGTCTCGTCAATCATGTGCTGATCACCTCAACTGTCATGCACTGCGACAATTCTGTAGTAGTATGGAACATCTTTTGCTGCTAATTAACTTTCCCATCTGTCCATAAGGATGTCTTGCCCACCAATCAACAAGGATCTCTTATTGCTGTTGCTGTTAAGCAAGGCCTTTGATCAGGAGGTTTTGAGGAGTGTGGAACCACCTCTTAATTGCTAATGTTGCCAGGTCTACCTTGACTCGGGATAGTAGCACCTGTCAGGGTCCCATCTATGGTCAAATATAAGGGTCAAAAACACTAAGAAATGTGAAAATGGGGTTTCAATACAAGCTGATAAGATCTCCTCAACTAAAAGACTCTAAACCATACTGCTATTTCCATTATGTTGATGACACTTTTACATCTTTTTCATCACATAATGACACAGTCAGGTTTTTTCAACATCTAAATAGTCTTCACTCCTCTTTACAATTTATGATGCAAGTGGAGAATAATAATACATTACCTTTTCTGGGCGTGCTGGTTGAGAGAACTCCCACTTCTTGCCTCACCAGCATGTATAGGAAACCCACTTTTACTAGGTTTTATCTCAGTTGGGACTCTTTTGCTCCTAAGTCTAGGAAAATTAACTTAGTCAAAGCACTTACTCATTGTGCATTGATGATATGTTAGGAGTGCAAACTTGGTGCTGAACTTAGGCAAATTACCAATATCTTTCTCACCAAAGGCTATCCAGAAGGTGTCATCAAGACAAACATTTGATTTAAAATTTCTAAGTTTAATGAAATTAAAACATTTGGTCCATCTAAGTATGTTGTCTACATGAGATTACCTTGGATTAGCTCTTATAGTTAATCATGTGCTGATCTCCTCAACTGTCATGCACTGCTTCAATTCTGTAGTAGTACGGAACATCTTTACTACTAGGAGTGCTTTCCCATCTGTCCATAAGGATGTCTTGCCCACCAATCAACAAAGTTCTGTTATCATTTTAAATGTTTGTGTGAGACTAACTATGTGGGTAAGATTATCCAATGGTTGAGGGTGCTGATTACACAGCATGTGCCTGACTTTATATGTAAACATGCTCCAATAGCATCTGGGCACTCATAGGTGCTTGAGTCTGCCATTGGGGAACATTTATTGAGTTCTATCACTTGTGGATCTAATTATTCGGCAGAGTTCTTCTCTGTGCTGCACAGGGCTCAGACGAAACACTAGCTTAACATCTTGAAGGCGGTTGTTATTAACAGATCTCATCCAACTCTGTGTGGGCAGAAGGAGCTGAAACATAAACTGGCACTCTTCAGTGAGCTTTTGTCTTATTCTGGGCAACTTTAATTTTTTCCTTTCCCTTCCCCCTTGTCTCTCCTAATTCTATCACAAGAAGGTTTGTTTCTTTTCATTAGTTTTTCGTTAAACAAAAGGTACTAAACTATCTTTAATCAAGATGATACTTTTGTATCTGATTTTTTGATTAATAAAATGTTCCCTGTTTTAAGAATACTATTTAGATGGTATGCCACTAAAAATCTTTATATATATATATATATATATATATATATATAAATCATTTTACACTAAGGAAGCCAATAATGCCACTATGATGCAAGGGATTACAGAGAGTGAAAAAAAAATGAGAAAATGTTAGTGCAGAGAAAGGACAATAAAAGAACAGGTTTCAAACAGACAGGAGATGGCAACTGATGCTGCATTTAAATTTTTGAAGATTGCAGGTGGCAGAAACAAAAAACTGGAATGGATCTCCACAGGCAAGAAGTCTTGGGAGAAGAAACTATTAGAATTGAACTCATGGTTACACCTATTTCAACAATGAAATGATGAAACCTTATTTGTCAATCATGTACTACATTTAAATATATATATATATATATATATATATATATATATATATATATATATATATATATATATATATTCATATCTACATGCTTGAAGTAGTTCATATGTAGCAAAGAAATATTTTTAATATCCATCAATGTGAGAAGAGATAACAAGAACACTTTCAAAATAATACTTCCTATTTAATAAAGACAATAATAACAGACATGATTAAAAGGGACAAAAAGGAAGAACAACTATGGTGATTGCCAATACAAAATTAGGAACAAGAAAGAAAATAAAAGAATAAAAAGAGAAAAATAAAAATGATGCAGAATCAACTCAATTGAGGAAAGTAACTTATTTTTGTGCCCATCAACTAAAAGATCTGTATTCACAGAACATCTTGTCAAAAATTAGGAGTGTGCAAGGGAACATATTCTTAGGTTTGTTTCAATCACATTCCATAATTTAAAATTCCTTGAAATTATTTTCATTAAATCATAATTAATTTCTTTATGTAAACAGAAGGATTGGTTGTTCGGACTGAATGGGATTTGTTTATAAAAATATACCCATCTTAACATATTAATGATACACATTTATTTTCTTTACGATTCCCTTTTTAGTCAGTGTATAAAAAAATTTTATTTTCTTCGACCAAGTTTGCATCTCCATTATAGTTTCTGGTCATTGTTTGGTCTCCCTAAAAATTTCAGTGAATTTCAATTGGTGAAATTTTTTCCACATCAAGAGATTCAGTAGCACAACTCTGTTTCATATGCAGTATCAGGTCAGACACCATTTCAACAAGGCAAAATTTATCAGTTATTGACAGGAATGTCCAATCTCTACTATCATCACTGATATATATTTACACACACACACATGCACATGTGCACAAACACATGCACACACACACGCACACACACATATATATATTGAAATACACACATGTACACTGGCTTGTGAAGATGCAATATTTCAAAAACACAATATGATGCCCATTGACTCATGATAACACAAAATTTGAATGCAATCAAAGAAACACAGTGAATTCCTATAGACATAACCCTATAAATTCACAAAAAATTATTTCATAATGGCTTATGAAAACCAAAAATTCTCAACAGATAATGGACGTTTAAATTCTCCTCAGAAACCAGAAAAAATATTTAAACCCAAGAAAAATAAATAATAAGTATTGTAAACAAAAACTTTAGATGGTCTTCAATCAAACCTGCATAAAATACTCGTACACACAATACATATATATATAATTTTAGTAATGGGAGAGTTGCCATAATATTGCTCTAAAGTCAAGAAAAACATTTAGTTATCTTACTTCTCATGCCTGAATTATCCAAAAATTATACTGCTTATTTGCTTATCAAAATAACTTACATAAAACATCCAGGCATTTGACAGAAAATTTCTGTGCTACAGTCTCCCTTTTTCTTTGGCAATTTGGCATACTGAGACATTTATGAATAAAAAGAACAAAATATGCCATGTAATCTGTAGCAAAAAAAGGGAGACATTCAAAGCTCATTTCCTCTTGGCAACAACTCAAGAATCTATTGCCATCACCATTCTTGAATTGTAGCATCTATAAAGACAAGACATTTTATTTGACTAGTGAGCTGTTGTATATCACACCTACTGACTAAGCACTGTTGCCAGCATCTGCACACAACATCATCTTGCTGAGACTGATTAGACTGTTGTTAAACAGCAGTTATAAAAAAAAAAGATCTAAGTATGACAGACATTGTGACACTGATTTTAAGAAAGGATATATTTATATTTTAAAATAATATTAAAAAAGTGTTAAAATGCTATGAAATTCATAGATTTTCCTTTCAATTTTTGTGAGAGAACAAAATAAAAGTAAAAAAAAATAAGGAGAGTATCTCTGACCAGTAATGAGTCTTGGTAATATTCTTGACTACAATGGTGCTCAACATATTTGGATATACAACAGATATACACTACAGTTGAAAGGTTTGATGTCACCCTGGTAATTTTTTAAATTGGCCCCAAAAATAGTTGTTTTTTACTTTAAATAAGAGAAAAATTTTTTACATGGTTAAAAAAAGCAAGGCATGATTTTTTTATTAGAAATCTTTTTATGACCATAAGAAAAAAAGCATTTTATGATTAAATTGTGCTCTCGTCAGACTTGATTACTGCAGCATGAATTTTTGGTATTTGTTGCAAAAGTTTCTCAAATTATAAGTTCTATTCTTTTTCCAATGACTCTAAGAGCTCTTTTCATTTTTTTCACTATTCTGTCAAGTTCATCCCACACTAATTCTGGGGGTGGCTTCAAACTTTTAAACTGTAGTGTACATATAAAAAGACACAGATAGATAAATAGAACAGGTAGATAAAAATAACTGAAAATATAAATTATATATAAATACACATAATTATTAAAATGGACTGATAAAAGATGGATAAATAGATGGGATTGCTAGCAGACTGATATATATATATATATATATATATATATATATATATATATATATATATATATATATATATATAAATTATAAATTGATTTAAAATATGTTTTTTTTTTACACAGTTTCTAACCATGTTTAAAATGGAAGCTAAAAGCCCCAATTTAATTTTGTAATTAAATTAAAGACATATTTCCATTTCATCCTCAAGCAGAAATTGTCCTTTAATTTAATTATGTAATTAAATTCAAGGGCTGTTAGCTTCCATTTTTTGAAACATGGTTAAACTGTGTAGCGAAAAACATATTTTAAATCAATTAATTTATAATATTAATTTAAAATTATTATTGAGCACTATTTTGTAAAAATAAAAATATCTATAAGAACACCGGATTATATATCTTACTGTTCTTTCTTTTTTATTTATATACATATATATATATATATATATATATGAAAAGAGACCAAGAAGAGAAATTAGCTATAGCAACATATAAAAACAGCAATGAATTGCTAAACGGAAGGTCAGAGATCATGACCAAATACAAAAATATTAAGAAGTTCAGCTTGGGGTTATTTGAATCTGGTTAAAGTTAGAAATTTTTTTCTCCCCCACTGCTTCTGGTTTTAAAAATGCTTAAGTTATTGAGCTCCATGTAGTTGATTTGCTGAAACAAAACCACATGAGTAATGTGCTCATTCAGCCATCCTTCTGAAATATTAAACAATTCTGCAAGTCTGATCTTCTGACTTTGTATTGAGCACTTTTAATATGTCCAGTTTTAGCAAATATTTCCCTATTTATTTACTCTGGTATATATATATATATATATATATATATATATATATATATATATAGGTACAGAGAGAGATATGGAAGAGAATAGATATATGGAAGTTGACAAACAGACAATATTATGAAATGCATGCTGTATGGAAATGTGATGCTAACTACCACACTTTTAATTGATTTATTTGCATTTTATGACAAAACTTAAAATAATATTCAAAATTATAGACTCTTATGTGGATGTCATGTATAGCATTCCACTTGTTCAGAAATATTTAAACTATCATCTGCATACAATCATTTTCTAAAAAAATAGATGATTAAGATTGGCTTCAAGTGGATGAATCTTCTAAGTCTTAAAGAAGGTAACCATTCACTAAAATGGCATTTTCCACATTTAAATTATGCTTATGAAGGTTCTGCTAGGCCATAAATGCATTGAGTGTGTTGTTTAATTTTATTTACATTGTTCAGACCGTTGTATTCATCTTTATTGCCATATTCATGACGTTTTGGCCGTTGTACACTCCAGCCTTCTTCAGGTGATTGAAAATTCGAACTGAACCCTTTATTTCATCAACCAGGGTAGATTGTTCTACTTCCATGTGCCATGCTTCTTCTGGATGTCTCAGTTATCTCCCTTTAACTCAACTCTCCAAGTTTTTGTTGACCACTGCCATAGCCAGGTATTGAACTCTCAACTCTTTGGGTCTAGTCACTGGATCTAACCAACACCTTTATCCATTGAACCATGTGTCCTTGAGGACATCCAGAAGGGGCATGGCATGTGGAGCTTGAACAATCTACTCCAATGGATGAAATAAAGGGTTCAGTTTGAAATTCCAGTCACTTGAAGAAAGCCAAAGCATACAACTGCCGAAATGTTGTGAATATGGCAATAAAGATGAGAACAACAGTCTGAACAATGTAAATAATTACAATACCTCATCTCATAGGTATAGACAGATATTTAATTTTACTTAAAATTAACTTAAATATATGAATCAAAACAAAAATTGAGTTGAAATTAGGTGAAATTTAATTTCTATAACTCCTCTTAAAAACCATAACATAGAATATTAAATATTTGACACTAGAGAACAGTGTCTTTTTTTTTTAATCATTTCACCCCAGACAAGGCAATATAGACACTAAGACACAAGGGATTACTGAGTGCGAGAGAATATGGGAAATAAATGATTGAGAAAGAATAATAAAAGAAGAGGAATTAAGAAGACAGAATATAACGAGTGACATTGCATTTAAATTATTGAAGATCAAAGTTGACTGGAAAGTAAGAAGCTGGAAGTAAGTTCCACAAGCGGGAAGTGTGAGAAAAGTTAGCATAGAACTTATGGTTACATCTCACCATTTCAACTGTAAAATGATGAGACCTTCTGCCAATTTAGTAGTATGCTTAAATTTATAGTCGAGGTAGCATAAAGGAAAATTCATCAGGACAATTACCATGAAGGTATTTATAGAAAAGGCACAGAGAAGCTACATTATGGCAGTAGGGAAAAGTGATTGAAGTCGAGATGTCAGGTCAGGACCAATAACATTGCAGATTGTTCTTTGGATTTTATCAAGAATGTTTAAATATATAACAAAAACACCAGACCAGATGTTGAAGTAATATTCAAAACAAGAACAAATAGTAGACTTATAAATATGTAAGATTGATTCTGGTGAGAAAAATTATCTTGAAGGACACAGTGAACCAAATTTCCTAGCATCTCATTTTCATAACTTCTAAAAACTGAACTTGCTACAGTAATAATGGTTTATGAGATTAAATTGTTAACCATTACTCAACAGCAAGGTACCCTTAGCTAGGCAAATAAATATATACATGCTGATATCTGCATAATATTTGAATAAAAACTGAGAAATACTGTATTCATATTAATGAGGAGTAGCTGAAAAAATTTCACTGCTTCTCTATTTTAATTTTCTGATGAACCATAATTTTTAAGCTCCTTGCAAGTTCCACAATTATAACAAAGCTGTGGAAATTCCTGTATTGCATCCTCAAATATTTGGGCTTAACAACTGCAACAAAATATTGCAGTAACAATCATAGGTATGAATGCAGATCATTAGCTAAAGAAGTAAGAGGATACAAATGAAAAGATTCAGAATTGGCAAAGTTTTCCATTTCACTGAAGCAGACATTAAATGCATAAGAGCATTCTTCCTTTCTTATTATGTATTCTTTCTTTTTCCACTAAAACAAAACAGCATCTCTGATATAAACAAGAAAAGATGAGGCAATTCTTACATTTTTATATTATTAAATCACTATCATTATATAAAAAATCTATTCAGATATTTTGGAGAAATATAAATTTGAAAATTATTTTAAAATTTTAAGAACTGGAAAAAATTAAATATAAATTGGAGTTATTTTTTTTTTAATTTTGCTTTTATACTTGTAGCTAAAATACACATGTTAATTAAAAATTATTAATTGTCAAATTTCACTTACTTTGAAAAAAAATCTACTGAAATTTAACTTGCCAATCAATTCAGAATAAAAAATTTTAAATTTTTTTTTCATTGCTTATTGAAGTTATTTATAAAAAGTTTACTTAGATAAAAAAAAATAAATTAATAGAAATATTTTTCTCTAAGTACTCAATTCCTATTCATTTTTTTGATATCTCGCTAAATATAAATTGGACCTAAAAAAAACAACAAATCATAGAAGAATTCAACTAAGTTGAATTTGTTTTCTAAAATTAATTAACAGATATTTAATCAATGCCTTGAATGTGAAAATTTAAAAACTGCTGTATAAATTACTTTTATTTAACAACTTCTAATTTTTTTATGTTTAATAAATTGCAGAATTTTAGTATAGGAAAAATGAAAAATTATTGACATTAATTTACTTTTTTAATTTTTAAAGAATTGATTTTAAAATATTTTCAAATAGTTTCATCTCATGAAGAGTATTTGACCACTTTGAAAATCAGTATCCAAGATGCTGGCTCTTACCTCAGCTTAAACACTAATTACTGGCATCTGTGGGAAGTACAAAGCCATCGAACCCTCTCAGCAGACCCCATATTTCTATTGATGAAGCTGTTATGAAATGAGCTCAACTTTCAAACAGAAATGAAATAAATATATCATGCTGTTAACAAATATTTAAATGCTTACAATAATTGTGTTTACATTCAGACTAATGTCTTCATCTTTGTTATCACAAATTTCCGACGATTATATCCTTCATCCTTCTTCAGTTCAGGCAAACTTCAGAGAATTTTGAACTGAACCCTTTATTTACATTATTTACATTTGGGTTAATGTCCTTATCTTTGTTGTTGATATTACAACATTTTATCTGTTATGCAATCCATTCTTCTTTGCAGCAGAAAAACATGGCGATAATAACAACAAAAATAAAGACATTAGTCTGAATGTAAGTCATAATAACTGATCATATCAGAAACTTATACCCAGACTCTTACAACAGCCACTTATCAACAGGGCCACTTTTAGTAAAATCTTTTCATTCCTATGTATTTTTATTTTTATTTTTTGATCTCTGACAACCTTGCTTTGTATTATCCCAGATAAAATAGTCTCTTACCCAAAGTTTGAATTTCAACTCTCACATTCCTCAATGCATAATGGACACATCTTGCAAATGCAAATATTCCTTTAGGTTTTTCAATAACATGAGATCCAAATTCCATCAAATTTTGTCAATTCCTTGTAACTTGATTCACTTTCTACAGTACAAGAAGCAAATAGATCCATTATAAGGATTTTAATTTTTAATCCTACCTCCCTTAATATTTTTTCCCTATTGTTGCCACTTTTGGAATGGAAACCCCTCCCTAGTCCCTCTACTTACTGCTCAGGGGTAACATGAGGCACCCATATGTCCAATTTCCATTTTTGAACAAATTTAAAAAGAAATAAAAAAAAGAAAAATGAACTGCATTTAGAAATTATTTAAAAATGGAAAGAAAGAAAGAAAGAAAGAAAGAAATGCATTTAAATAGGAATAGAAAGAAAGAAAAAATACATTTAAAAATGAATAGAAAAACAGAAAGAAAGGAAAGAGAGGAAGAAAGAAATGTCTTTAAAAAATGAATAGAAAGACAGAAAGAAAGAAATGCATTTAAAAATGAATACAAAAAGAAAGAAATGCATTTAAAAATAAATAGAAAGAAAGAGAGAAAGAAAAGAAAGAGAGAAAGAAAGAAATGTATTTAAAAATGAACAAAAAAAAAGAATTGTTTTTCCAGACTCATTATATCTTAAGTCAATACAGGCTTTTTTCACTGGTTAAAGTTAAAAGGAAGGCTTGAACCCTTTGTTTTTAATGAATATTTTCTTCTTTTTGATTTTTCTCTTTCTTTTTATTCATTTCTTTTTATTCTATGTTTTTCTATATTCTTACTTTTACTTTTTTTACCTTTGTTTCTTATCTTTCTTTCCATTCAATAATTTTTTTTTTCTTCTTGTAGTGTCTTTACTGATTTTCTTTCTTTTTACCCTCTTCTTTTCTTTGTTTTCTTTTCATTTTACTTTCCCCTTTTTTTTCTTCTCCTAATTCTCTTTTTCCATTCTTTCTTTACTTTTCACTCTTACAATTTTTCTTTATTTCTTTCCCTATTTTCATCTTGTTCACTTTCTCCTTTCTTTTTCCTTTTTCTTCTTATGTTCTCTTTTTTCCCTAATTTCCTTTACTTTCTACCTACTTTCATCCCTTTCATATTTACTAGTCTGTCACCTTTTTTTTGTTTTCTTTCTTTAGTTAGTTTCTATCTATTTTAAGTTCTTTTTTTTCTCTTTTTAATTCTCCTCCTCCTTTTGTCCCTTTCTTTCTTTACTTCTGGAGTTCTTTTTTAGTTTTTGCTTTTTTAATTTCTTTCTTTCTTTTGTACTCTTCTTTTTCTCTTTTTCACTTGGTTTATAATCAATAAAACATCTCTTCAACCCACACATGAATTTCCACTCTCATCCTTGCATCCAGCAGATTCCACTCCACCCTGCACCTGAAATGCACCAACCCAGAACTGAATTGGGTATGTGTCCCTCTCCCTCATGTGTAATAGGTTCTTGTCCCCCTTTGCCACTATGTGCAACATGGCATATGCTGCAACCCCAAATGGAACCTGAGTAGATAAATAAAAAAATGCAATATGAAAAATCATTAAAATGTCAAGGAAACAAACATTTACAGCAGCCAATGTCTGTCTTGGCCACAGGTTGCCCCAAATCATTAAAAAAACTTGATGTACTCAATTTCTTTTAATATTCATCAAATATTCCATTCACAACCACCTGTTTTTGTAACTCTCTCCTTCACTTTCTCATTCTCTCTCTTAATCCCTTTCCCCACTTACTTTATCTGTCTCTTTTATTCTGTCTTTCCCCATTTCTCACTGTCTTTCTATCTCTCTCATTAACTCTCTTCCTTTCTCTCTCATTCACTCTTTTAATCACTTACTCACTCATACACTCTCTGTTTCTCCTATGTTTTCACTCACTCTCTTAATCAGTTTCTCACACTCTCTCATCCTTTCTGATTCTCTCTTAATCTCTCACTCTCACACTTTTAACTCACATGCTCTCTCACTTTTTCCTTTTATCTCTTACACTCCCATCTTCACTCTGAGTTATCAAGTTTACAATCAGAGAAAATTCTATTTTTACTACATTCTCAGAAGAGTCTAATACATAGAGAGGTGTAAATTACCCATCTCTATGTATCTATATAGTGGACTCATCTGTTCATATAGAAAAATGTTACACACACACACACACATATATATATATATATATATATTATTGTTGCATACTTACAGATGATAATGGGTATGTCCCCATTCACATAAATACAGTAGTAAATACTGTATGTTGGTCTGCAATTGGAGATTCATCTACAGCTGTGCTGGTCAAACTCTCTGCCCCAGACGAGGCTATGTCGATGTGCTTCAACTGACCGTGGGGCGGTTGGTAGATATCCTGCAGTTGGAGATTTATGTGGAATTCACTTGACTCACTTCTAACAGTTGACTACTTCTTATATGTGCCACTGGCGAATCTTAATATGTGATGTTCGTGTCCTAAGTATTATCGTTCATTACCAACCTTCATGTAATCATTCTATTCAGTAACCTCCCCTAGGTTACAACATATATATATATATTAGAGGAAGTAAAAAATTATCCAAACTTATAACAGATATGTTATAGCAAAAGTGCAGATAATTTTTGACTTACCCTAAATATTATATATATATATATATATATATATATATATATATATATATTTTTAAACTTTTATTGACATATTTCCTATTTTTACTGCATTCTCTTTAAGAAGGAATCGGTTAATAAAAGAAATGTTGCTCAATTAAAATTGTTACTCTATTAACAAAGAGTTTATAGCTATGAAATTGAAGGTTGCATGTTGCAGGTGTGTGCATGTTCAGCTATTAAAGAAGAAGCACAAAACTAGGGGTTCTATTACAGACCTTTTATTTTCATTTTTTCTTGTGGAAACTGTAGGGAAACAAAATTCTCAATGTCTCTTGGGTATGCCAGTTTTCTTTTTCTGGTCCAGAAGATAGGGTAAGTAAGGACAACAACAGTTATAATGAATGAGCTTAAAGTCAGCCTTGAGTTGGAACTGCCAAAGTAAAGTTTATACTTACTTCATTGGTAGTTAGGTTTTGCAAAACATGTCCAAACACTATACATTGGAAAATGGGAAGAATTTCTTTCTCTGGTCCAGAAGTAAGTTAAGGTATGTTATGATAAACATAGATATATTGGTCGAGATCAAGTCAGCCTTGTGCTGAGTTTGAATGACCAAAATAAAAGTTGTACTTACTTCAAGTGAATAAAGGAGATGTCCCCCAATGGAGATGTTTTCATCCATGTCCTGCTACATCTTAGAGTAAGAGGAAGAAAAGAGGAAGGAAATGATTGTCTTTCTATAGAACTTAAACAGTGCCACCTAATAAACATTTGGTAAAGCCAAGTTGGATAATAAAATTTCCAGCTCCTTAATTACTAATATCATGGGAAAATGTATTTCTCACTTTATTCATTATGATTATATTATTTATTGATTTTATTTCATTTTCCCACACAGCTATATCACGTTAAAACACTTGGCCTTGCCCAATCACCAAAGTTAAGCAATGTCAAGCCTGGTCAGTACCTAGATGTGACCACTTGAGAATTCTAGGAACTGTAAGCTTGAATATGTAGGTGCATAATGGATAACTGCACAGAATGTGAAATCAGAGAGTTGGGTTTCTTATATTCACTTACATGCATATACCCTTGGGAAGGCTATGAGTCCACTTCTTTTCCCCCCAGTTATGGGTTAAATCATAGTATGTATATCAGAAAATTCTTATTATCTCTCAAAAATTCTTAGAATCCAAAAATATTTTTCAGTTTTAAATAACCTTAAAACAGTTTATATGCCATAGAAAGATGAATCAATCAACCAATTAATCTATCAACAAAGAATAATTCTAGGTAATGTTTTAAATATTTAAAAGAAAAGATAGAATGAAATGAATTATATCTGGACATACATATGCACATATACTTGGTTGGCTAGTTTTCTTGACCAGTTATACCTGTACAAAATGTTGCTTTCTGTATGCCAGGATCTACCTTACATATTAATAAGTCTACCATTCAGCCATGTTTTGAATATTGCTGCCACATCTAGTTTGGTGCTATTGCTATTTATTTTTTTTTTATTGGTATCACCCTAATCAAGGAAGTAATGCTACTAAAGCACAAGTGGTCACAGGGTATGGAAGAATTAAGAACAGAAACATTAATGATGAGCAGAAAAAGAAGAGAGTAATCAGGAGGACAGTAGATAGCAATTGACACTGCATTTAAATTTTTGGAGCTTAATGTTGGCTGGAAAGCATGGAGCCAGAAGAGAGTTCCACAAGTGAGATTTAGAGATTCTTGATAAAATACAAAGAAGAATTTTCAATGTCAATCTTGATATGGCATCTCGGCTTCAGTTACTTGTATATCACCATAATATAGATTACCTGTGCTTTTTTTCTATAAATATTTTCATGGTAATTGTCTTGATGAATATTCTTCTATGGTACCTAGACTTTATGAATTTAAGCACAGTAATAGATTAGTGACAAGTTCTCATCATTTTGTAGTTTAAATGGCTACATATAACTGTAAGTTCTATACTAACAGTTTCTTCTCTCACACTTCTCACTTGTGGAACTTTCTTCCACCTTGCTTTCCAGTCAACTTTAATCTTCAAAAAGTTAAATGCAATATCAACCGTTATCTTGTGTCTTTTTAATTCCTGTTATTTTATTGTTTCCTTTCCTTAATAATTTTTTCCTCGCATTCTCTCACACTTAGTAACTCCCCCTACATCATTGACTTTATTGTCTTGATTGTGGTAAAATGACTAAAGAAAGTACAGTAATCTTTTATTTATAATACATTCATGCTTCCCAGGTAGTTTTACCAAAGTTTCTTTCTGTTAAAAGCTTCCTTTTTTTCATTGGCTAGCTATTGCATGTCCCAAAGAGGAGAGAGAATTCATCACTCTCTTGTAGCCCTTACATAACTCAAACAGTTGGGAAGGAGAATAAACAATAGAGGTACAGAAAGATAGAAAGCAATATAACATGATACAGACTTGGTTGCTTTAAGGCTGTTTTCTTTATTTCATTGAACACTAAAGAACAGATTATTATTAACTATTACAGCCTTTCTATCAACTGGTGTCTAGATCTTGAACAAATCCTCATAATCATCAACTTCACTGATGTAGTTTTAGAAAAACCTTCCACTTGCAGGCTTACTGATGACTGAGGAGGTCTGTATGTGACAGGCAAGTTCTGCTACACTAGCTGCAGAAGATCTGGCAAATGGAAATAATACCAGGTTTATGGCACTGCCTCTTGATCTCAATCCTTCTTCAGAAAAGAGGTTACCAATCTTCCTGGTTCCATCTTTTTTATATCTCTTCTATGGTTCATCTGTTTTACTGATTAATGTACTATCCACCAATCAATAGGATCTTTAGACAATGGTCTTTCATCTTCAACACTGGCAAATCTACATGAGGCAAAACTTGAATACAATTCAGTTTTTAATAACATTATTACATGATATTATTAATCATACAAGAGTGAACATCTCAGATGGCACTCCACTCATTCAAAAACCAAATTATTGACTTGCCAATTCTTATCTATTATAATTATACATTATAATAGCCTTTCCTGACATCTGATAATCATTTTTTCTCAAATTTCACTTCACAATATTGACTGATAAAAGATTAAGAACCAGTAGGTGAGAGAAAGAGGCTGGCACGAATAGCAGTTGGCAATAAGGGGGGTTAATTGTAGTCTCATTATATGTCCCTGACTTTTTTTTGCAGCTGAGTGCCTAGTTCCAAAAGGAGTGTGAATATTACTCTTGTATGTTAGCCCTTTAAAATCCTCACAGCCTCACCATCGCTAAGATATTATTCTTGGTGGAGTTTAATCATTTTGGCAATCATACACATGAACTTATGGTTATATAAGATGTGCATAAAAATATCTGCCTCTTTTTTTTTAAATTTAAGAAAACTTCATATATGCCCTGTTTAGAGTCTTTTTTTTAATACTAAGGTTCATCCAATACAAGGTTCAAGAGCCATTCATGGTAGAGGATTACTGAATGTAAGAAGAAGTAGGTAGAGAAAGGGAATAATGAGAACAGATAGTGATTGGCCCTTGGCGTGAAGAGTTTGAGATTGTAATGTTCAGGGAAGCATCCGTGTGGGTGTTTGTTCTCAGGAAGAAGCTGAGCGAAACTTTCTTCTTACAAATGGAATACAAACAAAATGTTGGTAATTAAATTCTGTGTTAGCTGTAAAGGTCTGAACTGGAGGAACAAAGAGTGGAGTTCATCTGAACATTTACCACAAAAATAGCGATAAAGTAATGACAGTCTTGTAATATTGCATCTGTTGGTAAAGGTTCCATAGAGTGGAAAATAAGTTATCTCCTACAAGACCACATTAACAATTTTTAACTCTACCCTACAAAGCCATGTAAATGATTTTGAACTCTGATATGAAAGTAAAAATTATGTAGTACATGAAAACAACAGATATTCATTTTATTTTGGGAAAAATGCATCAGAGTGGAAAATACATTATCCCTGAACTGATGGGAATCTTGGTACCATCATGAAGAAGAGTATTGAAAATATTCTCTGGGACTTTCCCAAAGAACATCAGAATTCCAAACATTTGATTATAGGTGACCGGTGAAAATTTGAAGAAAGTATAAGAGATAATAAATATTCAGAAACTTAAATGAAGTTGGATTTCATAAAGTCTTCTAGTTAGAAATAAATGACAGAATATTAATAGAACATTGATTAGATACTGCTAACTAAAAATAGTTAGTTTTATTGTGAGAATCTCTAGCAAGAAGCACACTGGAGGAAGAGAAAGAACAGAAGTGATCATAAAGAATAAAAGAAAGAAGAGAGATGAGTAGAAGAGGTGGAAGAAAAACATGAAAAAATATAAAAGTGAGGAAATGAATGAATATAGGGAAAAGAAGAACAAGTATTAGGGACCATAAAAAAGAAGATGTATCAGTGCTGATGAGAAAAAGAAGCTATGAAGAGGAGTAGGAGGACTGAAGGAAATTAGTAAGTGTTTGGTTTGTTTCAAAATTCCAATGTCTATCACCTGAAGAAGGCTGGAGTGTGCAATGGCTGAAACATCATGACAATGATAATAAGCATGAGAACAACGGTCCGAACATTGTAAATAGTGTAAATAAGAGTTTTTTGTTGTTTTTTTTAGTCATTTCACTCCAAGTAAAGCAATAAAGCCACTAGGATGCAAGAGTCTACTGAATGTCAGAGAATATGAGAAAAATTACTATTAAAGAGAGAGAGAACAATGAAAAAAGAGGGATTAAGAAAACAGAAAATAATGATTGACATTGCATTTAAATTTTTGAAGGTCAAAATTGACTGGGAAGCCAGAAGAGAGTTCCACAAATGATAAGTGCAATAGAAGAAACTCTTAATGCAGAACTTATGATTACATCAAGCCATTTCGACTGTAAAATGGTGAGACCTTGCTACCAATCTAGTACTGCGCTTAAATTTATAAAGCCTAGGTAGCATAGAGGAAAGTTCATCATTACCATGAAAGAATTTATAGAAAAGGCACAGGGAAGCTACATATATTAAGAGTATATTAAAGAGGAAGGAGGAATATTCAGAAAGAGAGGGGGAAGAGAGAAATAGAAATAAAGTTAAGCGTAAAATGAGAGTCAATTAGCAATGGTAATAAGAAGAGTTAAAGTGAAAGAAAGAGTGGGGGTCTTAACAACTGATAGAACCAAGTCAAATTAGTCTCAGATATTAGCCAATCAGCATAGATGATCTAGAGTATGGGGAAGCCCCATTCCTATAAAAATAATTAGACAGCCATTAGGGAACTGATGAGAATGTATCAAGGAATACACTTAGGCTTGAAACACCACTGGACAAATACAACTGAATGCAGCAAAACCCATTAAAAATATATATATAACAATAAGAAAATTGATTAAATATTTTATGCAAATATTTCATATTGGACAATCTGCCAGTGAATAAGCTTAGTTTAGTTTTTTTTTTGTGGCCTTGTTGGGGCCAGAATAAAGACACAAGATTGTATTTGAGTTAACAAATATATTAACGAAAATCAGTAATACAATAATATACAAACAAGCAAGAATGTTAAGTCTGAACTGTCAGAGCTGACTGTTAGGAAAAAAACTCTCTCTGACAAATGCAGTACCTGCTTTTATTTGTAACTTGGAAGAGTCCATCTATGTATGGGTAATTTATCATAACAGTTTCAGACAAGGCCACAGGTATGGGGAAACCAGTGAGGATTGAACTCATTACCCTGTAGCAATGGTCAACAAGATTAGCTCAAAGTAAAATAAACAAAAGATAAAATCTTATAGAAATAACAATATTTTTATTTGGAGTTCTCAGATGATATATGGTCATCATTTACTAAGTTTGGCACAAGGCCACATGTACACACGAGTAATAACTAATCATACTAGCAGAAAGTAAACTAAATAAAAGATGAACTCAAAATCTTTTAGAAATAAGAATATTTTAATCTGGATTTCTCAGGTGATATCTTGTAATCTTACTTATTATAAAATGCAGGTTGTGTGTGTGTGTGTGTGTCTGTAACGTTTATATGCTGGATCGAATTTCCTACATTTTTTAGCCGATTTCAACAAAACTTCACAGGACTACATAAAATTACCTTGTGGTGGTTCTAACGGGACCGAAATGGGAAAAATACAGTTGTTTTTTAATAAAATCAATTTGAAAACACAATTAAGACACATCGAGAATGAAAAGGGAGAACTCACCCACGAAAATGTAAAAAAAAGAGCATAGCATGATGAAAAAAACGCCGAACTTGAAAAACAAAATTTTATCGTCTAATGTTCATATTTATTAAAGAGGAAAGATCAAAGTATTTTTTGGGGTATTTTTTTACATTTTTAATCGTTCCTAGCACGTCTGAAATTTTTGTTAAAAATATTGTTTTTTTAGGTCAAAAAAAAGGCAGATAATCAATCATTTTCAATCATTTTTTCGATTTGATAAAAAAAGATTAAAATCTGATTTTGATATTCTTTTATAAATCAATTATCATTTTTCAAAACTGATTTTAATAAAAACAGAAATTATACTGTTTATTTAAAATATTTTGAACCAAGCTTAACTTAGCTTCTGTGCCGAAAAATGTAATTTGAAAATAAAACAAACCTTCCTTTCGTCACTTGACGATTGGCGAAAGGCACATTCATAACGTTTAGATAACTTACGGAGAGAAATTCTTTCTACGGATGGAAGGAAGTGAAATTATTTAAGTGAACAAATTATTTACCTTGTTACTTTTAAGGAAAAACTTTCAGCGCTCTAATTTTTTATTTTTTATTTATTTATTTTTTTTTTGTACTTAGCTTTCATTTTTACGTTTACGATGCTTTATGGAAAATATAAAGAAATTAAAAAATAAGACTGTTAATAGTGAGATTAAATTTCATAAGAAAAAGGTATCTAATTAATTTAGGTACCTTTCTTATGAAATTTTATCAAAATAATACATAAAAATACTATAATTTTATGTACATTTATTACATTTACTGTGTTATTTGTATTTCCATTCATTTTATTATTAATTTTGATATTTCATTTATGGAAAAATGTCATAACTGAGATTAATATAAAAAATAAGATCATATAAATTAAAGTTTAGCAGTAGTTAAAATTTCATAAGATGATACTGTTACTTGTAGGTACCCTTCTCAGTTGAAATTGAAAACTCAAATTAACTTCTCCATACGTGTTTACAAAAAGTAAAGGGCTTAACAGCGGAGAACAATGCTGAACTCAAATAATGCAACTAAATTGTATTCTGGTTGGTCTTCCGTACTTGATAATTACTGTCCGACTATAAACACAAAAAATTACATTTCTTAATTACCATGGCTAATCTGATTGGTCCAAATTATACAATTTTCAAAAGCGCTGAACAATGACAACCTCCACGGACATTTTGAAAGGTTGATGTTGCTTTTAACTAATGTTAAAATATTTTTAAAAATTCAATTTAAACATTTTTAAAAATCTTTTAAAATTAAAAAATAAGAAATAATTGTATTAAAAAATTCAATTTTCATTGAAAAATTTTTTGCTTCCAGAAAATATTGTCCATATTCATAAAAACAAATTAAAACAAATAAAAGCATTTGAAACTAAATAATATATTTGTTTTATTGAGTTTTGTATGTTACAATTCACAGCTGATTTTCAGGTATGTTGGCCAAAAAAAACAAAAAAAAAATACATGATTTGCATTCTTCAAAGCCTTGTGCTTTTAACTATTGTAATCACTAAAACCGATGGTCTCAAATTTCTAGAGTTTTTCATAAAATTAGTTATGGGGTTGTTAATAAATATAAAAAAAATATTTCTGCCATGACTTTAATAAAAAAAAAATATTTATAATAATTTTGATCATCTGTGAATAGTTTCTGAAAGTTTCATTAACATCTGACAATTATTTTTTTATTTTTGCAAGATTTTCCAAATTAATGTGTAAAATACAAAAAATGTGCTAAAAAACATCTATGTTATTTACTACCCCTTGTTGCGACAAAGAGAAACAAGGTTTTTTAAATCAAAATTTAGAATATTCTAAAAAGATGGAAAAATTTTTTAAAAATAATTAAAAAAATTTAGTCTATCCTGTTCATAAAAAAAATAAGCATTTTGACGATAAAATTTTGTTTTCATAAACTTTTGGCGTCTTTTTCATCAGACTATGCTCTATGTTTTAGCGATTCCGTGGAGTGACTTAGGTTAAAAACCCAGGTTGTTTATGTGTGTGTTTGTGTGTGTGTTCCTTTATATATGGGATCGGTTCTTACATTTTTCAGCCGATAAAACAAACATCCACTTTTTTTTTTTTTCGGCAGGTAGTATTTCTTATTGTCTTGCACACGCTTTTCTTTTTATTTTACATTCAGAATGCTTTAAAAATTCCATTTACAAGACAATTGTTTATAATAAAATTCTATTCACCAATCAATAGACTCATAACGATTGTAAACAATGTTTTTGTTTGAATTTGGGTTTGACCAATTCGTAAAAAAAAAAAAAAAAAAAAAAACTAATTAAGACATGTGTGTCCGTCAACCTTAAACAATAATCTTTGTCAATTTTATTTTTCAGTCTTTATGATGGTCGATACTTGATCTATCTCTTACTGTTACATCCCCGGGCAATGCCGGGCTCTACTGCTAGTCATTTACTAAGATTAACTTAGTTTGGCACAAGGCCACAAGTATAAGGCAACCGGTGAGGATTAAAACCACAACTCAGTAGTAATGGTCAATCAAACTATTTCACTAAAAATTACTCCACACTGAGGTACCCTTTAAATAGGATAAGTTGATGGTGTTTCATTTTGTATTATAATACTAATGTACCCATGTCATCAAAAATGATGGCAATTGTTAGAAAGTTGTAATAGCAAGATACAATGAAACAAAAGCCTTGAAACAATGCATTCGGATTCAATAAAGTGGAGATAAAGAATTCATAACTAAAATAGAAGCCAATGAACCATTTAACTAATCCGTTCCCTTTATATTTTTAGATGTTCATTGGTATCTATGATTGATTGATTACTCCTGATATTATATAAATTGCTTTTTGCTCAATATCTTTTCATGTTCAAAATTTTATTTGTTTGATATAACAGTGAAATGGAAATATCTCTTGAAAGAAAAAGATTAGCAATAGAACAACAAAGCCTATTTCAAAACCAAGTTGAAGCAAGACAACCACTTAATAGACAAAGGTATCTGACTGCTTCACATAAAAGTCTTGAACAAATAAGACTGCAATCTAAGAAATTTAGGAGTAAAGGAACTGTTTAATTAAACAGTTCATTTTGCTCAGAAAGTAGTTTTGTCTGAATTGCAGGTAAAGATTTTATTTGTATAGATTATTAAAATGACTAATGGAAGTAATCCCTCATAAATTTACTAACTTTCATTGATTTACCTCCCTTCTCACTAAAGATGGGACAGGGAATATATTAATAAATACAAATTGATAATTATTGTATGGTTTGAAGATTATACAATGGAGGGGGTCCTTTACCCAATCTGACTAAAACCTCAGATTTTTGCAGGAAAGGGCTTCTTAAGGGTTAGGTTGAGAACTTTTTGGTGTGCCTTCATAAAAATTGCTGATAAAATTTCCCCCATTGTAAGAAACTCTCTCCTAAATTCAACTGATTTTATTCTGAGTAACCGTTTTGTTTTTACATCTTGTTAAATCATCAAAATATTTTCAATTCCTGATAAAGATAATCCTTTGATTTGTTTCCTTAAAATTAAAACTCCAAATGTTTTAGAAAAAATTAAAAATATTTTTTAATTTCAAACTGACAAAGTCTTTCTTTTGCATTTTTAGTTTTTTGATAAATTAGCAAACATTTGACAATATTTCTCTATTTTACTTATAATCCCTGGTTATTGTAAATTGCTTTCTTCTCAAATTTCAAATTATGAACCAAGCATTTTTCTATAAAACACAATGTGATTTTATATAGTTATTGGTCACACATACTTATCTCCTCTATTTGAGATAATAAAATATTCTGTTATTGTGGTAACACAAGGTAAGATCTAATGTCAATTTGCAAATATGACATATTAATGTTTTCTTTTTTTACTAAAATGTTCACTCAATACAAAGCCAAGAGCCAAGGAAAGGGATTACTGATAAGAGGTGGAAGTAGGTGCAGATTATGAGGATATGTAGAATAGAATCTGTTTTACAAAGTAACACTTCTGTGGAACTTCCTTCTTACCAATGAAAGAAAAAAGGGAATGAAGATAATTCAACCCTGTGTATGTGGCTTGGTGGGTCAAAGCTGTAAAATTCTAAACTGGTGGAAGTAAGGAATGTAAGCTTATCTGAACATTTTCCTTAGAAACAACAATAGAGTGTCAATAGATTTGCAATGTTGTAATATAACAGCAGAATATCTGATTTGTTTTTTTTAATGAGGCAATCATGGCTCTACAGAGATTCTTTTTTTTGTTATCTATGAATTGCCATGACTTCTTGAGAAAGATAGGGGAGTGGATTCCTATTGCCTTCTCCATGGTTTTGAATTCAGAGTTTTTCTTCTCTTAGACTGGTTGCACCCAAGGTTACCTGAAGAGACTAGTCTACTATACTATTTAACCCATAGTTGGAGAGAGGGAGAGAGATTTATGCCCTTCACAAGGGCATTAGTGCAAACATGAAAGAAGAGGCTGGAATTTGAACTTGGATCACCAAATCCATTTTTCATGCTCATAACTGTTACACTGTCCACACTTACACTGTTTAGTAAGTAAGGAATATCAAAATGCTGATACATTATTTCTTTTGTTTTGTATTTGCTTACTTTGGATTTTTTTTCTTTTTAGTAATTTAAAAATAAGAATTTCCTCTTACAAATAATGATAGTTAATTTTAAGGATAAAATTTTTGGTAATGTGAGCAACAGTCAACTTTGTAGAATATGAAGGAGCATTATCTTGCATGAATATAGTGTTTAGCACAAAACATTTTGGTTGAGACCAGACTAGAATAATTCTCTGTATTTATCTTGATACCATCAACAACACTGATTCAATTTCCTACTGTTATCTTTTAAGTTGTGTTACTTGACTATTTCTATGAAAGGTTCATCCAATGTAGCTCTACATTCATCAGTAAAAATTACTATTGAGAATTAAGTTTTATGTAATTCTTTGCACAACTTACTTGTATCACTTTATGATGTTTACTTAAAATTCTTAGTTTCAATTCCACAAACGGCAAGAAGTCATCTAAAGGAATGCTGAATTATCCTATCTTATCAAGATAGGATAATTCAGCTCCCTGATATTTGCAAGTGCAGGATCTTGCATGCAAATAGACCTCTCATCTAGATTCCATATACACTCAATTGGAAAGCTTCAGAATGCTTTCCAAACCAAATCAGGGCAATACAATGCATTATCCTGCTCAAAATTCACAGTAACTTGTACAAATCTTGCAAAAGTTGGTAAACCTCACCCAAAATCATGAAAATAATGAAATTATAAAAATAAGACTCTTTCATTTTAGAAATATTGAATTATGTTATGCACAAAAACTTATTGATGAGAAATATATATTTACTGAAGTTGAAAAGTTAATATTTATGAGGAAAGTATTTTTTATCACTGCCTTGACATGAGAAAACATTGGTTTATTTTCTATGGCTTGTCAACCTTTTGCAGGTTATTTTATAAATTTTTTTTAACATAATAATGATTTATTGATACAAGTCCTACTAATTAACTCATAGCTGGAGGGAGAAGAGGTGGATTTATATGTTTCCCAAGGATATTTGTATGTAACTGAATATAACAAATCCAACTGGAATTGGAACTTGTCACTATGACTTCCAATTCTGAGCCATTATCCAATATGCTACCTGCACATCCAAGCTTACAGCACTTAATTTTGGTGATCATACAAGAACCAATTGTTTCAACATGATATGACCATCAGCCTCTTGACACTAGAAGGCATTGATGCGACAAGGCTTTTTCACAGATGTTCATTGACTTCTTGTGTCCGGATTGGTTTTATTACTTCTTTTAGATGATGTGTGCTTATGATTTTCTCTTGCTTTTTATCTTAGCCTGCAGGATCATGGAAATCCACTGTCTGATATTTCTTTCTCCTCCATAATACTGACTAGAACTTGTCTTCTTGTTTGGTTTGGGTTTCACAATTTTCAAAATTTGAATTTTGGCTTTTCTTTCTTATAAAATTATTTTTGCTCTAAATGATTACTGGACAAAACTGTTTTTTCATTGTTTCAATCTAATTAACAAAAACTTATTTAATATGACAGTGAGAGTAATAATTTTTGTAGTCAAATAATGTCTCATCTCTAAAGGTCATAGTTAAAATATTGGATTGACTCATGCTTGCTTTTCTAACAACTAATATAATCTAGTATTGTGAGGTGTTAATCCAGCTGTTAAAATCCCAACCACATAAAGTGTTTTTTGTAGTTTTAGGACAAGCACACAAAAACAAATGAGAAAAAATAGAAAATGTTATTGATTTATTAAAATAGAAATTAACAGAAAAGCAATTTTGCTATATTCTTTATCATTTTCTTCTAAGTGGTGCAGAATCAGTAAATTTCACTGCTTCCATGTTAACCATAGCAACGACAACCAAGTCTCATGAGAATGTAGCAGTAATACAGCCATTTGTAAACTGTTGCTGTTGGCAGCAGTAGCAGAAAGGAAAGTGATGTCAGATTTTAAAACAGACATTAGGATGCTGGCAAGATGCAGATAAAAGAGAAATATTTGGCACAGATAATCTATTTCAGAAAGTTATTGAAAATTAATTACAATAGTATTGTTTTCTGGTTTTTTTTAAATCAAATGTGTATATATTGATTGACATTATTTACAGACTAATGACCTCATCTTTGTTAGTATTATGACCCCTTATTAACTCGTGTTATAATAAACAGAATTTTATGTCAAAAGAACAAAATCTACAATGTATGTTTTATTCTTGTGAAATAAAATTCTTTCTTTTTCACACGACACTGGTGCATCACATAAACATGTCAAAAATATTTTCCAAATTATTTTACATATACACCATTTTTTCAGATTCTCACCCACACCCATACACAAGTAACAGCTTTATGGCAATTACTTAACCTTTGGTAGCTTAACAAAATGCATAATCTGGAACAGCTCTGTAAACCAAGGGTACTGGAAAATCAATGGTATAGCTGTCCTAGGATAAAAAAAATATCTTATGCAATTTAAATCTTATTTCTCAAACTCCAATTCTCATCTTTAGTGCCAGTCAATGAAATCCATTGAAGTATAGTCTTTTTTAAGACCTACAGCACAGTTTTCCTTGGTCTTTGGTTTGGATGAGAGATATACTGTTTGGTCAGTGAATCCAACCAACCAAAACTTTTATCAATTGGGCCATGTGTCCTTGAGGACATCAGTGTATGAATTTTTGGTACATAAACTTAATGTTTCAGTTATCATTTTTTTATCACTAGGTTCAAGACATCCATATACTGAAGCCAACATTCACCAGACAATACTTCAACTCCCACCACCCATACAGTGCAAAGAAAGGGATCATCTGCTGCCTACAATATTGGGCAAAAGTCATAAGTGGTGACCCAGAGACATATGAACAAGAAATGGTCAGTATAAGCAGTACTCTACAATATAACAACTACCCTGGGTATATAGAAGCAGCTCTAACAAACTGGGATAGAAGGGTACAAGAGGATAAGAACACTCAGAAAACAGTCTGCCTACCCTATATGAAAGGATTATCGTAAAAAATACAAAATATCTGTGGTCCATATAGCATCAGGATGACCTTCAAAAGTAGTTCAACACTTTGCAGATATTTTCTCCAAGTAAAACCCCTCAATAGAGGAGAATACGACTAAAGACTGTGTGTACACCATCCTGTGTAGCTGTGGTAAAAAATATAAAGGAGAAACAGGCCATCCCCTTAAGGTAAGACTGCAATAACATCATAAATCCATAACACAAGCAGAAATAGAAAAATCAGGCATAGCTGACCACATATGAAGGGGAAAAAGGAGATCACTGCCCCATGTGGGATGAGGGTGAAATAATAGACATCACTGGAAAATATGAAAACTTAAGGAATAAGCACATATGCAAGGCCACAAAAATCTCCTAAGCCAGCCAAGCACAGAAATGAATACAATATAGGAACCGGTAATACAGAGTGCTAGAGAAAAACAATAATAACAACAAAAATTGCAATATGAGCTCTGTTAAAAAAAAGATAACTGAGACAATAAGTTTATAATTACCAAAGTCTGATGTCCTCAAGGATACATAGCTCAGTGGATAAAAGTGACTTGACCCAAAAGTTCCAGATGTCTCATTTATCTTTAACTCAACACTCCACTGCAGTAGAGTGTTGAGTTAAAGTTAACTGAGATATATGGAACTAGAACAATCTACCATGGTGGATGGAATAAAGGGATTACTTCAAAATTCCAATCACCTGAAGAAGGCCAGAGTGTACAATAGCCAAAACAGCATGAATGTGGCAACAAAGATGAGGACAACAGTTCAAAAAATGTACATAGTGTAAATAATTAAAATACCAGATATCTCAGAAATAGAGACAGATACTGTTTTGTGTTAAGTTCACTGTACACTGTAAGAATAATTTCTTGCACAGGAGTACAGTTCCAGAATGGTAGAATAGACTAAAGAAATATCCGAGAGAAGTTCTTCTGACTGGATCACACTATAGTCAGGATGTTGTCCTGATTACTATCACTTGTCAGAAAATGAACAGTCTAAATGTATCTAGAGAATTAATTACCAAGAATGGAAAAACATTTCTACTTTTTTGTCACATCCCCACAATTACAGGATGTCACACAAAATACTACTGCTATCAGTTATAATTGTTAGAGGGTATTCCTTGTCACTCTACTACCAATACTATCAAGGCTACTATCAGTACTAGTATTAAGACTAGTGCTAAAATTATATATTTGATTTAACTCAGTAACAAGTATCCAAGATATCTGGGTTCATTTTTATGTGTTATGTTTTTTTTTATTTAACTAATTTTAAAAGAAATACACAAATAAAAAATACTCTTCTCTCAGGTTATCAGTCATAGATGAACTGGTAAAATGCTTATATTATAGACTCCAGATCTCAAGTAGAACTCTATATATGATCCATTCCTAAAGATGCTGGAAAAATATTTGATTCCTGATACTGCTCCAAAAAGTACTTGGCTTATGATTTTTTCTCTATCAGGGTCAGATCAAACCCAAAATGGAGTATTACTACCATATTTGAGGTTGGAACTACCCAATACTCACTGCCTTCATTTGTTATACTCACAGTGTTTCAGTCATTGTACACTACTGTCTTCTTCAGTTCTTTGGTATTCCCACCCAACTTAATGGCTATTCCACCACCCTCTAGTAAGGTAATCTATACCATAAAAGTTTATTATCACTTGAGTTGGTATTGATGAAATGAACTTGTGTTCAACTTTTTGTCAAAAAAAGTGTAGCTGTAAATTTGTCAGCCCTAAATGTAGGCTATGTGATCTTTTATACACGTAATTTGAAATTACATTATTAAATTTTTTTTGTATACTCTGAGTATCATGCCTATATCTTCTTTCCTGTATTATTTATTAAGGCTTCTGGAAGTAAAGGTTTTCTGGGTTTTGCCGTTATCTGCCTGACAATCTGAACCTTGGAGTAACTTCAAAGGAGACTATCCTATCAGAAGGTGTATAATGTCAGGGCTATTATACTGCCATTTTGTGAATGGGTTCTGGACCATGCAGTACTATCCACTAGGGCCTCTCAATGACATGATGGGTACAGTTTCTAGATGATTCAATCCAGGCTAGATGCATGCATCTCCCGTTGGTGGACTGTCTCACTACCTAGTCTACTGCTCCAGTAATTATCTGACTCCTCCTTCTATCCTCTTTCCTCAATAGGAGTAGATAGGTTTACCTATTGTCTGGTTTCCACACCTCCTTTTGAACAGGAGCAGAGGATTATCCAATGTTTCCTATTTAAGATTGGGTTTCCAGTTCCTTCTAAAGCCTACTTCAACTCTATACTTCTAACGTCTCCGCCTATAACTCTGAAATTTTATTTACTATTTATTTACTTTTTTTTCTCTCTTCTCAATAGGAGTAGATAGGTTTGTCTGTTGTCCTGTTCACACACCTCCTTCTTTTCAACAAGAGTAAAGGTTTATCCCTCGTTTCCTGTTTAGGATCAGGTTTCCAGTTCCTTCTTAAGCCTTCTTCTCTTTCACTTCTGGTGGCCCCTTGCACCATGGTGGCCTATTCTCCTTCATTGAGGTGATACCTCTTACTCTGTAACCCTCTATCTCGAGTGGCTCTTTGGCCTTGTACAGGGTGAATATCATTGAAAAAAAAACAGTCACAGAATTTCAAAGTGGATACATTATTCCATCCCTTTTGGAGGTGAGAGTTGACAGTTCTCAAGCATCTATGAGTTAATTACTTAGGTGTAAAAGAAAATATAGAATTTAATTAAAATTATATATCACAAAATGAAAAACTTTTCTTTACCAATGTATTTTGTCCCCCGAGGAACTTTATCAAGGTAAATGTAAATGCATTGGTAAAGAAAAGTTTCCCCTTTTGTCTTTTTATTTTATTGTCTTTACAGATATATTTAATTTTTTTTATTTATATTTGAATTTTAACAAATAAATATATATATATATATATATATATATATATATATATATATATATATATATATATGTATATGAGTGTGTGTATGAGTGAACACTGAGGTCAACACCAAGTGACAATAGTCCTTCATGCAATAGTATCCACTCTTATATTTACACCTGCTTTATTCTTAATAATGAGTACTTTTGTCCATAAATATAACTTAAAACTGTATTTTTTATAGGAATGCTATATATATATATATATATATATATATATACTGATGTGCAGGTTAACAGCTCAGAATAATCTGCAAGCTCAATTCAAATTTAGCTCACTTTATCTCAAATGCTCTTGGGAAATGTATGGATCTGTTTCTTCTACCCCTCGACTATGAGTTAAATATCAGGACAGACTGGGCTCACAAGTCATGGTTGACAACCAGTATAGGAGAATGATAACTCTGAATTCAAAACTCAGCCATCTGAAGCAATACAAAAATTGCTCAGATATGGGATACAGATACTCTATGGATAAAATAAAAAGGTATAGATTTCAACAACTATGGATGATTTCACTGGTGAGTGATTATCAAGAACAGTGGGCATTAGCCTAAGGAAGTATTGATAAGATAGACAATAGATATTTAGGCATAATAGACAGGTTTAAGAAAATTAATGAAGAAAATATTTTGTTCTTTAGTACTTCATCAGACTAAAGTAATATTTTTGCTGATAAAAATTTAAATAGTATATTCTCCCATAGACAGGTTTATGTGTAGGCATCACTAAAATACAAATGTAATTATTTTCATTTTTTTTTATTATAGAAATACACTGTAAATGTTTTTGCTGTAGAAGTTTTATACACAGTCAAAAATTAAGGTTAGTATTACTAATAGAATAAGGTGATTGTATAATTTGTTTATTCCTCTTCATTGGCCTGTCTGTACATTTTTTTGTTCACAAAATATTTGTAACAGAACTAATTCTGCTGGGGCTACTAATGATGATGCTGAGGAAGAGCAGGATCATCCTCATCATCATCATCTCTCCCCCCACCACCACCACCAGAAGGATTTCCCATCAGGGTATTTAGTACACTCTTGTTGCCTTTCTCTGTTGACTTGCCAATGTGTCAAACCTTGATCTGCATTTTCCCCTATTGTATTTCACAAGTGTCAGATTATTCTTTAAAAGAAAAACAATCAATAATACTAAATCTTTCGCTTTTCCTAATATAAATATTATCATTATTAATGCTGGTCAACTCATTTGGGAATTCAGAAATAAAGTAACTTTTATTCTTCATTCTCATTTCATTGTTTGGCTTTATCTCATCTATTATTACAGCATAAAAATCATGTGGTCTCTATTCATCCCTGTTGACAATGACTAAAAAGCAGTTTTTAATGAATTTGTTATTCTCTGGTATCTTTTTCTAAAGAATTAATGGATTTATTTTTAACCTAACATTTTTATTGCTTCAAATATTATTATAGTGGACACTTCATATTTGAAATAGAGGCTTCATTTTTATTTATTAAACAGTGTATAGTATATCATCTATCGGCTTGTGCATTCAAGAAATCTTAGTAAAGAAAATGTGTCCCCTGGCAGGGGTTGAACCTGCATCCCCCTTTAAAGGTAAAATAGAACCTTATTTTTTGTAATATTCTTCATGACTGAATGGTAAAGCACACTAGATCAAATCGTGGATTTTCCCTACAAAGGAAGACACAGGTTCAATACATAGAATGCATTTTCTTTACTAAAATTTCTAGAATAAACAGGCTGATAGAAGTAAGACATGCTGTTTAATAAATAAAATGGGGTGTCTATATCAAATATAAAGTGTCTGCTAAAATTAATGTTTGAAGTAATATACACTAGTATATGAAGTATATAAGAAACAAAAAAAAAAGAAACAGAATGAGGGTCAGTTATGTTAATGTTACTTTTTTTATCGTGTTCAATCTCCTCATCTCCCCAATTTTTTCTCACTCTTTAAGTCCTTTCTGTTTTTGCTAATTATGATTGCAACCCTCCACCAAGAATTTTTCATTTAAATTAAAATGAATGCATGACTGTAATTTGTCGCATATCATTTTTACAGAAAATATTAAGAAAAATGTGTATGTAACATAGTGAATATCGTCAGATAAAGTGGGATTGTCATGCCGACTTGAAATTCCACCTGAGGCTGTTACGTCCACTTTCACACAAATGCACTTGGGAAAAGTATGATTTCATCTCTTTTCCCAACTGTTATGGGTTAAATATATGGGCATATTGCCGAGTAGTTAGAAAGTTCGCATTCTGACCATGAGACCCGAGTTCGAATCTCATCGTGGTTGATTTGTCAGAAAGGAGACTTCCTGATATTCATAAAATTGTGTAGATGGAACCCTTGGGTGCTATCGATAGCTGTGCTAGCACAAAGTCACAAGTCATTATGGCCAAGGGCTTGAGCGTGCTGGCCTTGTTCAAATTGTTGATCATGCTAGATAACACAATCTTTCCCAGAAACTGTAAATAAGGTCTGCTCAGCATAGTTGCAGTACAAACCACAGGTTGGCTCTGTGGGTGTTGAACAAATACAAATGCACGTAAGCAAGTGTCTGCAATAAGGACTGGCTAGCTGCCCTAGTAGACGGGTATCCATGAATATGAGTGACCAGCTATACATACATACATACATGGGTTAAAAAGCAGGGAAGACTTGGCTCTCTAGCTTTGGTTGGCAACCAGTATAGGAGAAGGACAACACTGACTAGCCTGAAGATGGATGGGCTCTGTTAGGTTATCGTGTCCTAGATACACCCACATGTAATACATCTATGACCATAATAGGTTTCAAGACTTGTGATCATAATTTTTTTTAATTATTTGATGTTACATTGAATTTTAATGGAACTTCATCTATATATCCTATTTGGCCCAATTCAAAATAAGTTCATTGTTTTAATGTGTGTGTGTGTGTGTGTGTGTGTGTGTGTGTGTGTGTGTGTGTGTGTGTGTGTGTGTGTGTGTGTACGTGTGTGTGTGTATTTATCACAAAATTATGAAATTCTAATATGTGTTCTTCTGTGCCATCAAATAGAATATTCGTTAAAGAAACCTTGTTATTTTGAAATGTTTTACTGTTTAGTAATTGAATATACAAGTAAAAATAAATGAATCCACCATTGACTGATGGTTAGTATGCTAGAGAGGAAGGCCAGAGTAAGTATATATTATTCTCCAATAAGTGCTCTATGAAACTGACCTTAGGCCAGATAATATTTACAAACCAAAGTTAAAAAACATACAAATACATACATACATACACACACACACAAACATGAAATAATAATTACACACACACAAAATGACAAATGAGCACACATGCACAATAAATGATCACACACACAAATGATTTAACACATGCATAATGACAAATAACTACACAAATAATGACACACACACATGCATGCACACAGGCAAATAATCTCTCACATACATACAGAGTGACAAATGATCTCACACACATGTATATATACACACATACACAGATACACATAATGATAAATGATGACATACACACATAGGCATTCCCATAAACAAATGAGCACACATACAGAGAAATGATCTCATACATACAATGACAATGATCAACATACATACACACTTTCTCTTTGGTTAACAACGTAAACATTAGCTCATACCCATATCCCAATTTTTAAAAATTTGAACAAATTCATCAGTCCATTTCTCTATCAAGTTGTCCAGTGTTTCCCATTTCTCATCTTATATTTCACACATCTCTCAAAATTACACGACCAGAAAAATGAATAACCTGGTTGAGAAAAACACTTAATTTTTTTATCAATTTTTCTTTTTCTGAGGAAGTTATCCTGAGCCTTAAATTCCCCTCAAATTCTGTTGAAAAATTTCATATATTTGCCCAAACACGCACACTTTCTCCTTGCCTAACAGGTGTTCTACTTGAGGAGAGATAAAAGATGATGAAAAAGAAGACTAATTCATTTATGAAGACCGCTGGATGTAAAATATTCCTTACAATGACTAAAGAATGTCCAAGATAAAATGTTGTTAAAAGCAATAATTATAAGTAGAATAGTTTTAAAAATATATTTCATATGAAAGAATGAAAAATTCTTGAAATAGTGTCTCTTAAACATATATAAAATTATTTTTTAATTCACATTTAAAAATGTGTGCAAATGTTCTAAGCACCATTTTTTCTTAACAACAGACGAAATACACAGGAGAAAATTGGAGTTTTAAATTAAAAATTGTGGGAAACTTTTGTGTACCTAATAAACATTTATAAAGCTGCATGTTAGAATTTAATGCTTTGTCTTGTTTGCAAGTGTTAGAGGCAACAAAAGGATGACCTG
>CAHIKZ030005236.1:605000-607500 GCA_903632075.3 Acanthosepion pharaonis | reverse complement strand
TCTATTCCTCTTGCCTTCAATATGTCCTGTCAAATTCTCCAAACCCTCTTTCCTTATTATGGGCTCTAGAAATTCCAATAGCCACTTTCTGATTATATATATATATATATATATATATATATATATATATATATATATATGAAATGGACTAAGTCCGACAATTATTTTAATATATTTTTGTTTATACATTATTTTTTATAGATATAACAGTCCCATTATAGGATACAGGTTCAATTCTTGTTAGAGGACACATATTTTCTTTGAGATTTCTCAGACATTCAGGCCAGTAAATGTTAATACTGTTTATTATAGACAGAGCATTTACTTAAATATTTGTATCAATAAAAATAATGTATAAACACAAATATATATATATATATATATATATATATATATATATATATATATATATATAAAAATAATGAGAGAGAACAGTAAGATTTATAATCTGATATTCTTGTTAATTATTTTATTTTTTAAAAACAGTGCTCAATACACTTCTGTAGAGCATAAACATAATAATGCAAAACAACAGTAATATGGCAAAAAGTTTGCAAACTAAGAATTGGGGTTGACACACAAGAGCAAGTTCCAACAAGTGAATATAGTGTCTGACAGAGTAGGGCTGAGTCAGAGGGAACCAAGAACTGGCTTATTTTATTGGCTAGAAAGAAATCCCATCATGCATTTGTGTGCTTCTGCCTATAAATTGGGGAGTAGGGAGAACTGTTTTGTTTTTGCAGTCATTTCCATTGGAACCAACACACACACACATATATATATATATATATATATATATATATATATATATATATATATATATATTTAAATGCAATGTCAATCAGTATTATCTTAATTCTTGTTCTTTTATTGTACCCTCTTAATAATGTTCTTTTTATCATATTGTTTCATTGCAAGTCTTTATTACTTTGCTTGTGGTGAAATGATTAATATAGATTCACATATTGCACAATTATCATGCTTTCCCTGTCTTTTGAACAGGTGTAGAGATTAATTCCTTGTTTCCTCTTTAGGTTTGAGTTTACAGCTCTTTCTCCAGTGTTTTCTCCTTTACCTTTACCTCTTGCATCTTAGAGGCATTATTGGTTTGCCTTCGAGTGAAATGATATATATATATATATATATATATATATATATATATATAAGAGAGAGAGAGATTTAATAGGCTGGTTAGTAAAATTTGAGGAATAAAAAGCCAACAAAATGATAACAAGATAATATTTATTATATACTAGCTGAATTACTTGTGCCTTGCTGTGTGTCACACAATTGTTTTGTAAGAAAATTTTGATTGATTTTAAATCATTGTTATAATTTGTGGAAAAAAAATGATGTATTTCAATATTACTCAACGATCTTGTCAATGTGACCTCCATCTTCTGTTTTTTTAGGAGTCATTGCCTTGTTCAAATTTATATTTAATTTAAACCAAAGAGGAAAAAAATTTCAGTGGCGGGGGTGGGGGGTTGAACTTCCCAGGGAACCCCTTTGATCAAAACAAAATATACTTATCCAAGTACCCTGGGTAATCTAGTTTTAGAATATATATTGTTATGGGGGCATCTATCTCCAGAACCCTAGGATAACAAACAAACAGGGGCTACAATCTTATGTATATAGATTAGCCTTTTGCTTAAATTGAAGCACAAAGAGAAAGATTTTAAAGTCAGAATTTTCAGCCACACCTGTGTCCTTTTTCAACGATACAAGGAATAAACAAAGAAGTGGGACTTACTCTTCCATGTAATGTTGCCAATTGTGATTGTGATTAATTGCCAAAACCACAATTTTGAAATGATACACAATCATAAAACTACAACTCTACTGTATGTATGATGGTATTGCTGTCACCATATGAATTCATTCATCCATATGTCTAACACTGATAATAATAAATTCTTTCTCAACGTAGCCTTGCATTTTCTTCAAATCAGTTCTTCCACATACATTGAAGAAGAAATTTATTTACATGAATTATCATCATAAAGCAGCCAAAAAGACTCCAGTAGTATCTGTCTATATTCCTGAGATGAGGTATTATGTACACTATTTACATTATTCGGACTGTTGTCCTCATCTTTGTCACCATATTTATTGCAACATTTATTGAGGACAGATGGCACAGTGGATAAAGGCGTTAGTTAGATCCAGTGACAGAACCCAGAGTGTGAGTTCAATACCCGGATAAGGCAGTGGAGAACTTGGACAGGGGAATTAATAGGAGATAACTGATAACTGATATATATATATAAATATATATATATATATATAATATTATGAGCGGGTGGCCGAGTGGTTAAAACGTTCGCTTTCTGGCCATGAGACCTGGGATTGAATCTCACCACGGTTGATTTGTCAGGAAATAGACTTCCTGAGGTTATCAGTCTGGAGGGGGCAATCACAGTGTGCGGCACCTTTGGAAAGTGCCTGAAAACTATACCACAGGTTGACCCAAACCTTGTGAGTGAAATTGGATAGA
>CAHIKZ030005236.1:547500-600000 GCA_903632075.3 Acanthosepion pharaonis | reverse complement strand
TTTCTTTGTTGTTTGTAACAATGACTACTTGCCATCCCAGAATATACAAAGATTGAGAATCTGGATGAAAATAAATTCATAATAAAAACAAAAAAAAAAAAATAATCAAAGACTGATACCGAAACAAATCTGGTAAGGATGAAGAAGATGACAACTCTTCCCTGCCCCCTACCATCCGTCTGCCTCTCCCGGCTGTTCAACAGTCACTCCTGAACAGCCAGGCTGCACAGCCGACTGCTGACAGCTGTTCTGTCAACAAAATTTCAGAGAATTGACGAGACCAATTCATCAAGGTGTAAACACCAAGGAAGTAAGGATAATTTTCTTCTCCTCCTCCAACTCTAACGGACACCTTCCGGGGTGGGGAGCAGAGCTCTTCCGGACTGGCACTGACAACCACTGCAGCTGTGGGCGGATGGTCCAGCAGTTTTTTTGGGGACTGACCAGCAACTTTATTACAACTTACCTTCATCTTCTACCCAGATGTACGTCTGTTTAGTTGGGTAAGTGAGAAAGTTCCAACTGTAATTTCTGTTCTTCATATTGCTGCTCGTGTATGTAAGATTTTAGATAGAAGGATAGACAGACTGATATAAAAATATACTGATGGATTATTATCTTATCTTAAGGCTGTAATGCAACTATATTAAGAAACTGACAGGTAGATAGGTTGTTGCAGATTAGATTAAAGAAACGTAACATTAATCAATAAATATCAATAATAATGGATAATCAATAACATTCATGTACATAAATTGCTACATAGACAGAAAATGTACCAAACAAATTTATCAGGAGAGAAACAGATAAAGACGGTGTGGATGAGAATACACATGGATGCATGGATAGTGAACTGTCTTTAAATGAAATAGAAATATATATACAGACAGAATACACTCTCTAATCTTGTTGCCCAACCCCTCTCAATTTCTCTCTCTCTCCTTATATGTATATCTTGCTGAAAGGTAAAATTTAAATACAATCTAATATAGGTATACATACACAAACACACACACACGGACATATATATATAAATATATATATAGGAGTGTGTGTGTGTGTGTAAATGTTCTCAGTTGGAGTGTATCTGTAGAAGAGACAAAATAAATAAAAAGAGACAAGGGGAAAACTATACTTAGTCTTAACTGATGACAATGGAGATGATGAAACGTGTAGGCTAAAACTAAGTATAATTTTCCTCTTGTCTTTTTTATTCATGTATATATATATATATATATATATATATAGTGAGGGTGATATAGAAACTGCTATATGAATAAAAAGGAAGATAGCCAAAAAAATCAACATATAAGATATATACAGACAAAATTATCTCTCTCTTTATGTACATATATATATATATATATATATATATATATATATATATATATATATATTTTCTCTCTGTATATATATTTATATATACATATATATAAATCTTTCTCTCTCTCTCTCTCTCTATATATATATATATATATATATATATATATATATATAGCCTTGTTGAAAAGTTAAATTTAGAGACAATATAATAGATGCATACACACACATATATATATAGAGAGAGAGAGAGAGAGCGATAAAAAATGGGAATATAAATAAAGAGGCAGATAAAGAATAAAATCAACATAATATTCTCTTAAAATCTCTCTCTCTCTCTCTCTCTCTTTCATTTTGGTGCTTACTCTCCCAGACAGAGAACATGCCTCTCCTTTTCCATTTCATTAGCAGCACGTTTCCGTCCCATAGAATTTGTTTTGTTATTGTTTCTCTGCATGCATAAACTATAGTTGTATTCTGTTTAGTGATGCTGGAAACATTTTCTGTCAGCCGTTTTTCCATTCTCCATCAAATTTGTCTGTCCTCTGCACAAGGACAGGACACAGTGTATCATGTGGACAACAGGCCTGGCCTGAATTCTACTGAGAGACTGTGAAGGAGGAACTGGTGCTTTGCAGAAGCAGTAAGCCATATCCAGAATATGTCAAATAACACTCCGTTCTGTCTGAGATGCTGAAAACAGATCTTGTATATTCCATGGTATTTTTTAATATATATAAATACATATATGTCATGTGGCTGAGTGTTTACATTTCTGTATGGCTACACATATGTTCTAGTGCTGGTCGTGTGTTTCAGTGTAGTGTGTTTAATGATATAAACATACAGAGATGCATGTGAAAACAATACAGGTAGATAGAAATTAATTTGATAAGGAGATATTTTATCAGATTTCACAAGT
Source organism: Acanthosepion pharaonis (assembly GCA_903632075.3). Classification (NCBI taxonomy): domain Eukaryota; kingdom Metazoa; phylum Mollusca; class Cephalopoda; order Sepiida; family Sepiidae; genus Acanthosepion; species Acanthosepion pharaonis. The sequence goes on along the minus strand of CAHIKZ030005236.1, from coordinate 597,758 downwards.
ACAAGAGTACTGACAACTGGTGGTCAGAAAGATTTTGTTGCATAATATTCCAAGTGGAAAAGGCCAGCCTGCTTTGAAAATCTGCATGTGGACTTCTGACTTTTTACCTGAACTCATATTCTAACTAGAAGTACCAGTGGAAAATTCTTCATAATGTGGCCATGAAGCAGGAAAAATTAGATGTTAACAGACTCATACAAATATATATTAAGAGACTTAGATAAATATTAACAGATGGAAATATCCATTAACAGATTTAGATAAATATTAAAAGACTTAAATAAATATGTATTAAAAGAATTAGATATTAACAGAGATACATCGATAGATATGAACAGATTTAAATATATATTAACAGACTTAGATATTCAGAGACTTATACAAATATATATATATTAACAGACTTGTACAAATATATTTATTATAGAGACTGGTACAAATATATATATATATATATATATATATATATATATATATATATATATATATATATATATATATATAGTCAACTCTCCTGTCGAGATTCGATGTATGAGGGTCAAGCAGATCAGTTTCAGGAAACTGACAGCCCGACACCGGCACATGAGATTTGATTATTATGGAGACACGGTGGAGTAATGGATAGCAGCTTGGATTGAGGAATCGCAGAGCTGAGTTCGAATTCAGTCGAATCCATTACATTCACTTACGTGCTAATACCCTTGGGAAAGGTATGAATCCTTTTCCTCTCCCTCCAGCTATGGGTAAAATATATATATATACATATATATATATATATATATATATATATATATATATATATATATATATTAAGTGGTTTATATAAATATATATAGTAAAAAAATACTAATATATATATATATAAATATTAAGAGACTTGTATAAATATATATATTAAGAGACTTATACTAATTTATATATATATATAGGGAAAAGGTTATAATTGTTCCGAGAAAAAATGTATATATATAAAATATATATGACTTAGATAAATATTAACAGATTTAGACAGATATTAAAGGATTTAAATATATATATTAAAAAAAATTAGATATCAACAAACTTGAATATATATATATCTATTTAGAAACTGAAATATCCATTAATAGACTTACAGTGTCAATTTTTATCAAGTCAGTGTTTCTAGAAATAAATTGGTTTTGACCAACCAACCAGTAAAATTTTTAAGATATGTTTATATGAGCCCTATATCATGTGACTTTCAGTTTATAATATTAAAATATTATTAAAAGTATTAGCAGTTGTTTTGCAGATGACATACTTTATTATGCTAATAAAGTGTAATATATATATATTTTGACAAATAAATCCCAAAGATAAAGGCTGCAGAAATATACATTTGATTAACACAATATCCTAATATGAATAATTATTTTACATGATCTTAGGGCTTCCTGACATTCTATAACCTTCTTTCAGTCTTTCATTTATTTTCTTAACTTTTCTACTGTTTTAGCTTTAACACAACTTGCTGCAGTTTTTATCATTTCCCACAGATCTTCTTTGCATGAATATTGTTTTCCATTCTCATATACATCTTTTTTAATGATAGACTACAAGTTTTTCTCATAGGTTAATATCTGCTGTGGCTCTGGGCTATTCCATTAATTTTGTGTCTGAAAACTTTTTAGCCTGGTGATCAATAGCTGGCTTTGGAGAATGTGAAGGAGCATTATCTTATATGAAATTAATCTTTAGCTTAAAGCTTTTTGGTTGCAACCAGTACAGCTCCAAAAATATCTTATGCAAAAATTTACAATAACTCTCTACATTTATTTTCATCTCATCATAATATTTGACTACCAATGATATTAGCTCCCAAACATAACTCCATCCCTACCCCCGTTGTCTTCCAAGTCATGTTGGTTGAATATTTCTATAAAAGACTGGTCTAGCATCAGGTCTATCCAATGTAGCTCTGCATTCATCAATAAAAATTAATGTTGAAAATTTAGTTTTCATGTACTTCTTCAACAAACTTAGATTTCTCTGTGTTATGTTTATTTAAATGTGTTAGTTTAGTTGCTTTCATTAATTTAATATTTTGTATTATGGTAATCATTCTCTTGCTAATCAATTCATTTTTTTTTTTTGCTTTTATTAATCTTTTTAAGTTTTCTCATTTTTGTTGTATTTTTAATTCTGTTATTTTTTTTCTTGTTCTTATCTTACCAATGTTTTCAGGGTTTTTCGTATTCTATAATAACTGCTCAAATATTTTGCAACTTCCAAAATCATCTTCCCATCACTAAATAACTTTACAATATATTGTTTCTCTTTTGAGCTTATATCTTTCTTACTTATAAACCCATGATAATTTTTTTATATCTGAAATTAAAAAATAAATATCAATAACTATACAGTTTAGTACTTTTAGGCAGCAATTGTACTTTTAAGCATAGATTTTTAAAAACAATGGAGATTTTTTTCCTCTCCCACACATACACCCCTATGATGCGGGCACCTCATTGTGGTGTAATAGTTAGCAAGCTTGTCTTGCTAGAGCAGTTATGACTGAGTAGTGAGTTTGATCTTCACTGGGTGCTCCATACTTTTGGCCTTGTTTCACTTAGAAAATCATCATACACTGCCATGATGACTCATGTGAGTTAAAAGCTTAAGACATTACAATATGAATTTTGGCCATTTTATTCACACACAATTTTGGCCAGTTTATCCACACACAATTTTGGCCAATTTAACCGCACACAATAACCACATTTGTAAAAGAACAAAACCATTAAATATAATAGACACAAAATTGTTTTAAAAAAAAATAAAATAAACACAACACTACTTACACTATTTATATTTTAACTATTATCCTCATTTCTGTTATTATTATCAGGTGTATATCAATCTGGGTAGGTTACACAGATCGAGATACACCTGAGGATAGGTTACCCAGATCAATATACACTTGAGGAAGGTCGGAGGGCACAACAGCCGAAAAGTTATGATAACAACAACAAATATGAAGACAATAGTTCAAATATAAATAGTGTAAATAATGATAACTCTTCAACCCAGAAATTAAGGCAAAAAGACAATATTATTAAATATAACTAACACAAAGGTGTTTTTAAGAATAAATATTGAAAAGAACTGTATTATTTTATACAATTTCAATATGATGAACAACCATTAAGCTGCATAATAAAATCTCACACTTCCAAGTAAATTATTGTAAATATTTCACATAAAACAGAAATAATAATCTGAAATACACACACACACACACACATATATATATAGGTAGTTATCCGTTGGCATATAATCCAAGTGAATCCCATCAATACAATATAAAATATTAAATATTAAAACTGATTCACACATAGAGCTCAATGTTTTTATAATAAACAGAGCAATATATTTCATACAATTGGAATTAAATTTACAGGATTTTTCAGTCAATGGATAACAAATTTTTGAAATAAAAAAAAAAAATTGTTTTTTTTATTTAAAAATTTATCATCCATTGACTGAAAAAATCCTGTAAATTTAATTTTACAAGGTGAAAATGGTCATTTGCATAATGGTATCTTAATTCCAATTGTATGATATATATATATATATATATATATATATATATATATATATATATATATATATATATATATATATATATATATCTGTTTAAAGCATAACTAGATTTTACATTGATTTCTTGATATAGTCATACTCAACAGCAAGGTGGTACTTATCCTGTATATGTACAGGCATAGGGATGTAGAACTACCTAAGTTAACGTCCAGGTGTATGGTAAGCTCACTAGCAGTGTTGAACATATTAACCTTTGTTAAGGTATTCAATGAGAAGAAGGAAACTTCTTCTGTAGCACATGTAGTTTGACAGCATCCAATGATGTAGACTGCTTTTTTTGGTGGGGGCACATGTTGTTCTTGCTTAGAGAATGGGATTGACACAGTGCAACATCTTTTTACACTTCAAAACTTTCATGCACAATCGTTGCTTGATATCATGTCAATTGAGTCTTACAAAATCCTGCAATAATCAGACTCAACAATGATGCAATAACCATTATATATATGTATATAAAGTATATTTAGGCAAAAAAAATAATTTAAACAAGCCTATCTGTTTATGTTTTGATTGTATTTTTATTGTATATCCAAAACACATTTGTAGATAAACTATCCGAAGTTCATGTTTTCATTATGTTTTTGTTTGAGTACTTTTAACCACCTCCATCATTATCAAAAACTGCATATTGTCAATATCGTAGACAAAATTTTGTTGGTTACATCCTAATATTTTTGGGGGCACTACAGTTCAAATAAAAATGTATGCATATTGTATATGAAGCGTAGAACAGTTTCACAGAGTTTGACTGAACCAGAAAAAGAATATATTAAATATTTTATATATATTTTTATACACACTTTAAAATACTGTCTTCTGAGGCAAAAGATATCCACAATTTTGATTTGGATGTATAACTTATTTGAAAATTATAAAAATGAAATAAAAAATTCAAATTTGTACATAAAACTGTTTATCAATATTGAAGAATTTGAAATTAAATAATCTGGGTTTATAAAATTGTTTATTAAAACAAAAGTGTCTGGTGTTGAATAAACTGGAAAAGGCTCATATGCCATAAAACAAAACAAACTAGACCAAACAATGCAAAATGAAGCAAACAGACCTTGACAGTTGAATTTAGCAAAAATTGTTTAGATATATATTTCTGGGTCAACATAATAAAATAAGTGGTTTTACTTTCAAAAGTGAGCCTTTGTAATATATATATATATATATATATATATATATATATATATATATATATATATATATATATATATATATATATATATATATATATATACACATATATATATGTAAAAAAGACTGTCAAGTAAGATTGATATTATTTTTATTGAGTTATATACATATATATATCAATGTGTATTTAGGCAGAAAACTTTCTTTCAAACATGTTTAATTGAAAACAGCTGACAAGGAAGATTTAATTAATCTTTTATTGAGTTTTTCCAGCATTCTGACATTTTTTTCATTTTCAGAGGTTAAAGAATATAGGAATTGTCCATAATTATAATTGTTCCGAGTGCTTTCAGCTACTTCTCTAGCCATTATCAAGGATGTTGTTATTGGATAGTGAATTTCTGTGTGCAGATTCTACATAATAGTTTTGCCGTGTGGAGTATGTATGGCAGGTGTTTTATGTTTTTTGGTAGTCACATGCTATGTGTAGCCAGTTGACCTGGGCATGCATGACTAACACCTTAAGTAGACATCATATATGCCACCTTTTAAAGTAGAGTTCAATTAATAAACATTTATTAACTCATAATTTACAAGAACCTTTAAAAAAAATTCTTGTTGACAACACAAAGCTTCTTTTCAAATCACATAGCTGTACACAACTCTTAATTGGGAAAACATTGCTTATTAAATATTATTCACTCACTATCAATCTTACACTATTTTGTATTGAAAGTTTTCTAAAAATAGAAGTCATGCCCAGGTCAACTGGCTATGCATAGCATGTGACTGCCAAAAAGCATACAACACCCACCACACATACTCCACACAGCAAAACTACTATATGGAAACTGAACACAGGAATTCACCATTCAAAAACAACATACTTGATAATGGCTAGAGAACTAGCCGAAAGTGCTCAGAACAATTCCTATATTCTTTAACTCCTGAAAAATGAAAAAATGTTAAGTAAATGAACCCCTAAGAAAATCTTTCAAAAATTGTCATTTTTTTCCAGATAATCAACAAATATTAATAAAACTATATATTCATTAAGAAAAACCTTTATTAACCAAATTTTATCATGCTGGAATAAAAATATTAATTAAAAATTAAGATGTGTAAACTCTTACATTTACACTCTGTATTTTAGTTTTACATAGTTGCCAGTGCAAATAATTTTTTGTGCACATGTAAAAATCAAAATGACATGTGTTCATTTTTTTTTGGTAAGCTGTGTATACTGCAGTAAAACAATATAACTCATTGGGTATGCAAAAAGGTGCAATTAGAGACTAAATTAAAAATATATATATATATATATATCAAGATTAAAAGAACTTCCTGAAACTTTTAAAAAATTGCATATTTGAAGCCTATAATGATGAAGACTACAAAACATTATCAAAATGATTTGAAGTGTACCTACCCAATAATCGTTAGGATAATACAATAAACTTTCCTAATCATAATACCACATTGACTAACATATCTAAATAGTTGAGTCAACACACATGGCCTGAAGATTGCATTCATGTGTGAAATAGACTCTCACCACTCGACGTTGATTTTAGTGTCTACTTTTACATTTACATACATTCTATATGTAGTTACTCATAAATATAGCATAACTTAAAACTATATTTTTATCATACATATATATATATATATATATATATATATATATATATATATGTATGAAAAATTTCTCAGAGTTAACCTGTAGAAAAAGACAATATTTATAAATGTAAAAGACAATAGGAAAACTGTAATAAAAAAAATATCTCCACATGTGACAGTAATTGATGTAATTTTCAGTTAACAATATGAAAATAGCATTCTCTAAATTCTTCCAGTTGCTAAGGACATTTTGTTTTGTTATTATTAGTTACTTTGTTTAATAAATTCATTTCGTTTTTGCCTTGAAAAAGTCTACATTGGATGAAACACACCAGCAACCATTACAGTTTTCCTATTGTCTTTTACATTTATATATATATATATATATATATATATATATATATTGATTATCTTGACTACAATCAACAAAGAATGTCTTTTATAACTTTTAGTAAATTTCTCTAAGTATCAAATTAAATGTCTTAAGGTACTTAATAAATTTATTTATTTCTGCCTCTAAATTTTGAAGGTACCTTTATACATTTCCATCTGAATAAGTCATTTAATTTGATTCTAGGATAAACTTACTAAAAGGTTAAATGGACATTGTTTTTACTTTTCAATAGAAACAGGAAAGTAAGAAGCAGGAAGAAAGTTTCACAAGTGAGAATTGCGAAAGAAGAAACTGTCAGCATAGAACTTACAGTTACATTTAGTCACCAATCTAATATTGCGCTTAAATTCATAAAGTCTAGATACCAAAATGGAAAGCTCATCAGAACAATTACCATGAAAATATTTATAGAAAAGGTACATGAAAGCTACATTACGGTGGTGAGAAAGTGACTGAAGTCAAGATGCTAGGTCAGGACCAATAACATTGCAGATTTTTCTTTGTATTTCATTAAGAATCTCTAAATATATAGCAGAAGCACCTGACTAGATGTGCCAGTAATATTCAATGCATGGAAGAATTGTAATCTGATAATTGTGTAAGATAAATTTTGTCAAGAAAAATTGTCAGGCAGTGAATCAACCTTCTTAGCAACAAACCGAGCAATTGATTCAATATAATTTTTCCACTTCATGTCAACGCAAAACATTAGTCCAAGAAGGCACAAGGTGTCACTGTCCTGGAGGTTAGCATCAGCCATGCCATGTTGACAGAAGACTAAAAAGATTCTCTAAAGTTCTCTGTGCCATCTTTCCCTGAGTGAAGAATGTTTCATTTTGAAGTCATTAAAATTAACAAGGCATTTCTTACTCCAGTTAACAACAGATTGTAAGTAATTTTTCAGATCAACTGCCAATTTGACCTTATCAAACTGATCAGACTTACAATTAACCCAGGAATAAATAGTTGTGCCATCAGCATTGATACTGAGTTGAAAACTGATGCCATCAGAAAGGTCACTGATGAAAATTCAAAACAATGTAGGTTCAAGACACCTGCATCAATGCAAAAAAGATGTTTATTGGTGGATTTATTTACTTGCTTAAATGAATTCTTGCTGACTGAATAAATTTTTTTTCATTATTGTACAATACAAGGCCCAAGAGCTACTCAAGGTAGAGTGTTACTGAATGAGGTTTTAGAGACATAAGAGAAGAAAGTAAGAAGTGCAGGTTACTTCAACAGCTTCTTCTCACAAACCACTACATTGTGGAACGACACCCAAGAACATGTTTTCTTGACGACTATGATCTTAACCTCTTTAAGTCTAAGGTTAATTAGTATCTTTCCCACATACCCTCATAAACTGTGCCTTTTACCTCCTACTGTTACTGTTTACACAACAAACTCCTTCAATAATTTTCTACATCGAGTGGCTCTCGGGTTTTGTACAGGGTGAATACCAGAAAAAGAAAAATCAGGAAATGTAGGATAGATAGCAGTTGACTATAAATTTGAAGATAGTGATCAAAGAAGCATCCTCTTGGAAGTCTGTTCCACAAAATAATAGTCTGGGAAAGAAGCTGTTTCTCATGATGGATTTATTATCAAGTGCCTCACTCATTTTGTGTTAGGAAATCAGCAGTTAACCTACAGGAGAGAAATCCATACTGCTTACTGTTTAAGATATATATACAATACAGGGTACTATGGATATATTGTCATCTAAATTGTGCAAACATGAAAATAACACTGACATCTCATTTTAACAAACATGTTTATCAAAATTACACAAAAATATCTTCAAATACAAATAAATTTATTCAATAAAATTGCCATTAGCTTCAACCACAGTCTCCAGATGACTTTGGAATCTCCTGCAATGTTTCTTGTTTAAGTTGGTGAATGCTACCATGATCCTTGCCTTCAGTTCATCTGTGGTGTTACAAGGAGATTTATTCATCTCTTTCTCAACTGCGCCCCAAATGATAATCAAGAGGATTGCAGTCTTGGAGAGTTAGGTGCCAGATGTAAGGGGTAATGTTGTCAAAGATATTGTCTGACTGCCATGACTAGGTTTTCCTGCTTGTGTGGCATGGTGTAGAGTTTTGTTGTCAGAAATGGGGTCTTCCATCATCCACCCCTTTGATCTAGGGTGGCACAACCTCTTCAAGGCACTTGATGTAGGCACCTGTGTTGAGTCTGAGGCCATGTAAAGAGATGAATGGACTCATTAGACTTGTCTAACTCTTTCCAAATACTCTGCACTATTTTAAGATTGATACCAAACAATTTGAAATGTTCGTTTTGGAGCTTCAAGCAGGATTGCAATGAGTGCAGCATTCTATTGCTAAACTTTTGGCAGAGTGAATTGCATCATGATGCTCTTCTTCTTGCCCAACTGACCCTACCAAACTGGTCAGCCAACAAAATTAAAAACAATGTGCATATGTGAAAATTAAGAATATAAAATTGCGACAATTTGCTCATCGCACCATATATGTATGTGTGTGAGTGTGTCTGTGTGTGCATGTATAGATATAGAGATATAAATATATATAGACGTGTGTATATATATATATATATATATATATATATATGTCTGTGTATATGTATATATGTATATATACATATGCATATATATGTATATATGCATGTATATAAATGTATGTATATAGATATGTACATATGTATATATATATGTATATATGTATGTATATATATATATATATATATATATATATATATATATATATATATATATATATATATATATGTATATATATATATATATGTATATATATATGTATATATATATATATGTATATATATATATATGTATATATATGTATATATATATATATATATATATATATATGTATATATATGTATATAGATATATGTATATATTTATGTAGATATGTAGATATATGTATATATATGTAGATATATGTGTATATATATATATATATATATATATATATATATATATATATATATATATCCCCTGCCTGAGATGATTATTTACATTATTTGGACTGTTATCCTCATCTTCATTGCCATATTCACAATGTTTCACAATGGAGTGTACAATGGCCAAAATGTTGTGAATATGGTAATGAAGATGAGGATAACAATGTGAATAATGTAAATAATGTAAATATATATATGTGCATATATATATATAAACAGAAAACTATAAACCACACTACACGCTAAAATCACTGACACCCACAACTAGTTACACTTTAAGTTTTCCCACCCAAAACACCTCAAGGAGAACCTTGCCTATTCACAACCACTCAGAATGTTATGTCCTAACAATGTAGAACTAAGTAAACACACTAAAAATATTGAGCATCAATTCACAACATGTGGCTATAAACAACACCTAATCAGGGAACAAATAAATAAAGCAATTTCCATGCCTAGAGAAGACACTCTAATGTCTAAAATTAAAAATAAATTCAGACACATCCCTCTAGTAACTACTTTCAACACCACACTTCCTCTACTATCTCAGATAATCAAAAGTTGCTGGGAATTACAACAGACCTAAAACTTTGTTTAGGAACCCGGCCTTCTAGCATATACATAGACCTTAAGGAAATTATAGATATTAACCAAATTTCAGATGATAGGGTGTAATGTTCTGCGCAAGAAGCTATCGATGCTTGCTAGGCGTCGATTAATGCCTTGCTAGGATTTTAGGATGGTTCTTGATTGTCCCTCCTGTGATGGTAGCCTCCTATTCCCTTTTTGCTGTGAAGCTGCTGATTAAGATTCACCGGATGTGTGGAGGGGACCTAACGCTTTTGTCTCTAGGGGTTATCTCCCTTCTGTTGCTGGGATATTACATAGGGTAACCCATATTATACCAAAAACAAAAACAACAGGAATTTTCCCAACTATGTAACAACAAAAAAAGCCTATGTTGTAACCACATTAGACATACCAATTCATTCACTAGCTCAGTTACTTTCAAAATCTACCACAACTCTAACTGTAGAAGTCATAACATAATTTACCTATTAGAATGCACACTATGCCAGAAATATATGTGGGAAAATCTGAATGGCCCTTTCACTACAAAATACAATAATTATCAGAATCAGATCAAGTCGGCTCCCCACAAAAGATTATTACCTATAGAACATTTCCACCTAGAAAAACATGATTTTAATAGCAGTCCAAAATTCGCTATTATTGAAAGAATAGAAATAGACAAAAAAAAAGACAAATGGATTTTGCGGCTCAAAACATGTTGTCCAGACAGGTTTTATTATTATTAATTAGTTAATTTTATTTCTTTTTAATCTAATATATTTTTATTACATCAAATGTTATTTTTAGTGGATACCCATATTTGAATAGACAAGCCATTTATTTTAAACAGTATTTATTTTGTTTGCCAGGTAAAAATTTAAAAAATAAATTCCATTAATTCCTTAGAAATTGCCTTGTTTATGTTGTGGATAAGAAACCGAGTTGATAAGAAATTGCAAGAAAATCTGAACAAGTGAAAACTTTGCTTGATTGTGAAGTTCTTTTTAGCTGAGCAGTAAAAGCACACCAGATCAAATGGTGGTTCCTCCTGCAAAGGGTGATGTATATTTGAATCCTGCCAGTAGGCACATTTTTTTAATAAGTTTTCTTGAATATGGAGGCTGGCAGATGAAATAAATAATGTTTAAAATAAACAGAGCATCTACTCAAATGTGGGTATTCACTAAAAATAACATTTGAAGTAATAAGCATACATATGTATATGTGTGTGTGTGTATTCTTTTCTCTCTCTTTGAAGCCAACACTTCTTCCTAAATTTTTTATTCTTTTTGATTTATTTCTTGGACAATTTTCTTAAAACCTTTCCTGCTAATTAATTCTGGCCTAGTTCCCCAGACTCTCTTCCCATTAAATAATCATTAACAAAAAGTTTCTTTCTTAATTTTCTTCCTAATTCAACCTGCTATTTATCTGACTCCCATTCTGTGTCTGTGTGTTTCGGATATTGATTCTTCATCTTGCTAAGGTGCACATAATAATAGGAGAGTTTTAAGAAGACATATATGAACATTTGTATGCCTTTTGAATATGGGGGTATATATATATATATATATATATATATATATATATGGCATAATTGTATGACCAAATCTAGAATTAGAAAATCATTACTTCTTTGTGTAACAATGTCGATCAAGCAAGAAGAGAAAGAGATGATACTTTTTGGAGTGTTCACTTCTTTTTTCTTTTCAGAATCTTGTCTACATTTGCATTTAATAGCAGTAGTGTCACTAATTTTACTCACTCAAGATGATTCTCTTCCCTTATATTAGACATTAACATGCAGATTTTATATATATATATATATATATATATGTGTGTGTGTGTGTGTGTGTGTGTGTGTGTGTGTGTATAAATTTGTAGCCTCTCTTTGTTTATTTGTTTGTTATCAAACTCCTACTAGGGTTTTGGAGATAGACCCCAATAAACATATATAGTCTGAAACTACATTACCCAGGGTGCTTGGATAAGTATATTTCATTTTGATCAAAGATGGTCCCTGAGGGGGCACAAACCCCCTCACTGAAATTTTTTTCCTTTTCATTTAAATTAAATTTCAATTTGAACAAGGGACTGACTCCTATCCAAAATATAGAAAGGAGAAAGCCAGAAGATGGAGGTCACATTGGCAAGATCATTGAGTAATACTGAAATGCATAATTTTTCTCCACAAATTATAATGATTTAAAATCAATCATCATTTTCTTACAAAAAAATGTGTGACACACAGCAAGGAGCAGGTAATTCAGCTAGTATATATATATATATATATATATATATATATATATATGTTTTTTTGTTTTTTTTGAATAAAAACAGACCACTTTAAGGTTCCATGTAATAAGTTATTTCAGCACAACCCTTTTAAAAGGGCTCTGGATCATCAGACTTTACTTCCAAAGGTTGAAATGAAAAATGAAAAGAAATTTACACATTTTTGACAGACCGCACCAAGCATATGTAAAATTAACTCCAGTATTTGTTAAGATTAGGGATCACACATCAATTTTTATAACGGACCACAATTCTTAACTTATAACCCTGATGTATGGGCACATTTCAAAGTAAGAATTTCAGATAGTGGACAGGTTCATATATAATTATATTTTTTGTTTGCTAATAGTTATGGGAATGTGCAGGTAGTGTAATTACTATCAGAGTGAAAAGTAGAATGAGGAAACTGAGTTCAAATTCTTTTCTAGTCAGATATGTTCACTTTACACTAATGCCCTTGAGAAAGGCATGAATTCATCCAGTCTCCCTAACCCAACTATGGATTAAATAGCAGGGCAAACTGGCTCTTTTGTCTAGAATAGCAAGTAGTCTTCTAGGAGAAGTACTAATCTAAATTCCAAACTCTGGAGAAACAACTAGTCTGTCTGTCAGTGTGTGTGCATGCATATATATATATATATATATATATATATATATTATGGGCATGTGGCCAAGTGCTTAGAATCTCACTATTGATTAGTCAGCACAAAGTCACAAGTCATCGTGACCAAGGGTTTGAGTTTGCTACCCTTGTTCAGATCGTTGATCATGCTAAATAACACTCTCTCTCCCAGAAACTGTAAGTATGGTCTGCTAAGCATATTTACAGGATAAACCACAGGTGGGTTCTGTGGGTGTTGAACCAAAACAAATGTGCCTGAGCGAGCATCTGAATTAGCTATTGTTATATATATATATATATATATATATATATATATATAAAAGTGAACATAGAAGTCAACACTTAGAGGCAACAGTCTGTTTCATGCTATATGCAATCGTCAGGCCTCTAAGTGTTGACTTCTATGTTCACTTTTATATTTACACACGCTCTATCTCTGATATTGAGCACTTTATCCCATAAATATAGCACACCTTAAGACTATATTTCTTTATATATATATATATATATATATATATATATATATATATATATATATATATATATATACATATAAATATGTGTGTGTGTGTGTGTGTGTGTATAGACATATATATATATATGCCATTTTTTTAAAAAAAAGCTAAAAAAAAAACAACCGGTTTCATCCCAGGACTTATCAAGTTTATTTTTCTGGGAATAACAATATAAAAGTGAGTAAATTAAATTAACAAATGGAATGGAATGAAAATAAAATATTTTTAAAAAATTTAAAAAAAGAAATGAATTTCAAGAAACTAGAATTCAATAACATTCAGACCCAGTAAGCATTCCCTCTGTTTACAAAGGGAAGGCCCACAGGATCTGATATACAAGGACTCTAGAACCTTGAGGTGAAATGTGGAGTGGAACCTAGATAAAAATCAAAAAACAGTCCACACTAAAATTAACCACACATTTCCTGCTATTTATTATATGCTCAGCAATAGCAGAGCCAGAACTATTGGTTAGTTGGCTCTTCATGGCAGCCAGATTTAAAATCCTGCTGGGTAAGTGTTGTTTTATTCTCGAATCCAAACACTGGGACATCCTCCCTATGTAGTCGAGTCCACAACTACACTTATATTGATAAATCACTGAATTAACATGATGGAGGGGACATCCTTACGAATGGAAGAGAAAACAGGACAGGTAACAAATATTACCCTAACATTTGCCAAAAAATAACAGCTATTGATCATACATGAAGGCTATATTTTTGGCCAGGCCTAAGGGCTCGGATGACCCACATTAAACTCGGCCTTGTGCCACATTCAATCCCAAGTGGGGGGATAGCTAAATATTGGTAGCTGTATTAAGTTACAGTCAGTGCCGTCTGTCTAACTCTCTGCATTAGCAGGGAGGAACCCGAACGAAGCTTTGCCGAAGGGCAAGGTTTCGTTCGGGGAAGTTATGACAGGCCTCGAACCTGCGTAGGCGAGTCAAAGGCTATATTTTTGGCTGGGCCTACAGGCTCGGGTGACCACGTAAAACTCGGCCTTGTGCCACATGCGACCCAACGTGGGGGGGCAGCTAAATATTAGTAGCTGTATTAAGTTACAGTCCACGCCGTCTGTCAAACTCTCTATATTAGCAGAGAGGAACCCAGACGAAGCTTTGCCGAAGGGCAAGGTTTCATTCGGGGAGGTTATGACAGCTCTCGAACTCGCCTCAGCGAGTCTAAGGCTATATTTTTGGCCGGGCCTACGGGCTCAGGTGACCACGTAAAACTCAGCCTTGTACCACATGCGACCCTACGTGGGGGGACAGCTAAATATTGGTAGCTGTATTAAGTTACAGCAACTGCCGTCTGTCTAACTCTCTGCATTAGCAGGGAGGAACCTGGACGAAGCTTTGCCGAAGGGCAAGGTTTCATTCGGGGAGGTTGACAGGCCTATGAGCTCGGAAAACCCACATTAAACTCGGCCTTGTGCCACATTCAATCCTCGTGGGGGGATTGATAAATAGCGATGGCTGTATTAAGTTGAATAAAGCTTTCCTAAGTTTATTCGCTTCGGGTTATTCGTTACACAAACAAATTCAATTTCACCACAGAGAAGGCCATCAGAATATATCTTAAGTGCTCTATGAATTAAGGCCTTAATCAAATTAATCTCTCATTGTCTATGACCAAAAGAGTCCCAACACGTATAAAGTCCCAAGAAAGTAGCCTTCCTAAATACAGAAGTCTCAAACTTGTCAATGATCCTATGAACAAGAACATCCAAAAAGAAAAGACAAGAATTGGACTCCTTTTCTACAGTGAACTTAAGAGTGGGGTGGACAGAGTTTAATTCGGTGAGAAACAAGTCAGCTTCAGCCTTATTATTAAAGAGGCAGAAGATATCATCCACATAACAATGATATATGCATGAAATGTGTGTTGAAAAGTTTTTATTCTGACCTAATTTCCTAAATGATTAAAGACTAGGATTTGGGAGGGAAAATCTTTCTTGTTCAGGCCAAGAACTTTTCAGCATCCCCTCTTATATACATAATGGTGAAATTCAAATAACCGATTCTCTCTTTTTTTCAAATTCATTTTGTTTCTGTTGAATTAAAAGGAAAAATGTTTTTAATTATTGTTATACTTCACATATTTCCATATATTTCCCATAATATAAATAAAATTAAATAAACAAATGTTATGATGTATAGTTTATAAACTTTTACAGCTTTTTCTACATTGACAGTTGACACGTACAAGATAACCTAATTCCTGAAATCAGCTGATTTGGATTGACAAATTGTTAAATAAAGGAAAATTTTAAATTTTATGACAAAGAACTGGTCCTAAAAGTTTTATTGATTACTAAAATTAAAAAGCAAAATCTCTGGTTTCTTTTATGAGCTGTTTCCTCCAGGATGTGGATGATCATGGCACTCTACAACTTCTTATTCTTTATAACCTTTAGAAGATTTTTCTTTTTACTATCAATCCTACACCTACCTTGTTCTGCCATTAATTTAGACAAGCTTTTTCTCTCTGCCGCTTTTGTTTTCAGTATGCTTGTGAGTGTCAAATTCTCCATCCCTCTTTCCTCATGATTTGTCCCAGGAATTTCAATTGTCTCTTTCTGATTCTAAATATAGCCATCCTTTTTTGATTTCATTTTCCTGAAAACTTCTTCATTACTCAAGCTCTATGATATTCTCAGTATTCTCCTGTAGAACCACATTCCTGTTGCTTCAAGTCTTTTCTTCATCTGTAAGAAAACTATCCAGCATTCACTGCCATATAGTAAGACTGATATTATATAAATATTTTCATTACAGATTCTCTGATAAGCGTTTTTTTCCCTGGTTCTCCAACTGCATGAATTTAAGCATGCTACTAGATTGGCATCTAGGTCCCACCCTTTTACTGTTAAAATAATTAAATGTAACTACCACTTTTACTCCTACAGTTTCTTTTCTCACACTTCCCAACTGTGAAATTCCCTTCCTGTTACTTGCTTCACTCATAACTACAATCTTCAAAAATCTAAATGCAGCATTAACAACCATCTCTTATTGACTTGAACTCCATTCATCTTTTATCCTTTCTTCAATCCCCACTTATGCCTAGTCTCTCTCTCACTTTCACTCTCTGTAACTCCCTGCATGCTAGTGTCACTCCCACCTTGCTTGCGGTGAAATGCTTAAAAAAAGAAGTCCAGCTCGTGTTTTGTTTCCAATTCAATTTTCCTGTTTCTTAATACTTTACTTAGCTTTTGGAAGACATCTTTTACTATTCCAATGTGCCTTCAGATTTCAGTGTCATATTTTCTATTGCCTCTTAAAAATACTTTGTAGATATCTGTATTGCTTGATTTTTCTATCTCTCATTTTATGTTCATTTAATATTAATGTATTTTCAAAAGGCAAGAATCCATATCCCTGTACTCTATCCCATAAGCAACTATCTTGATGTTACTGGCATGTCACAATGGTTAGCACAATGAAGGATCATTTTGTCAAACTCTCCTATCATAACTATTTCCCAAGCAGTAATAACTATAAAATTTTTTACAACCATTGTCAACCCCATGACAGACTTAGTAAATATTTACATGATTTTGATTCTACCATTGTGGAGCTTGAAAAGATACTGATTTATATGTGGGATTTTTCAAAAGATCTTAGCTTTTTTGAAAATTTTCATGTTGACTCTTTTACCTTACATTTTAGAGCTTCAGAAATGACAACTGTTAGTTGCTCACTTCTGGACTTTATTTCTCAGGAATAAATCAGTTTGGGGCAGTAAGGTCAAATATTGATTCATTTCCTTCCACTTCCTGAGTTCTTCAAATCATTTTAATGGCTTTCAGGTCAAGTTTGAAAGGATACTTCAAAATTGCCTGAATCTTAATACTTGTGTCTACTGTTATAACTTCTAAAACAAAAGATACGGCTGAATTATATATGCCTGAATATGTGCGCAAATTATGTTTGCCATATCATATACCAGAAAAGATATCCAGCACTGCCAAGGAAAAATTATCTTTAAATCCAACAATAAAGTTATTTACACATGAAAATGTAAATGTTAACCAAAATTATTTTGATACCTTAAAAAAAAACAGGGCCCTTCTTCCACTGTGTATTAATATAAAAAGTTGATTTATGAATCCAACCATGGAACAATAGGGCTGTCATTGTGACATGTTGATGACCTTAGCAAAGGGAATTAAAATTGTTTGAATTCAGACATCAAATCTGTTGCAGTTTTAGTATTTGTAGGAATGAATACAACCTTTTTTTTACCTCTCTTCTCCCTATCTATGTGTTAAATAGTAGGACTTGTATCTGGAAAAATCATTGTTATTTTCAAAGAAAAAAGAAATTTTTAATAAAACATTCTTTTGCATAAAAAGTATTATTCTTACAATCCAAATTATAGTTTGGCTTTAATTAACCCACAGAGGGTTGATAAACCAAAAAAAAATAAATAAATAAATAAAAATAAGTCAATCAATTAATCATCAGTGAATATAGATGCTGAAATAATATATGGGAAACGTTTCTTGAAAGTTCCATTACTAAACTTTGGCAAGTTCAGGTTCTGAAGAAGCATGATGGGTTTCTTAACTTTTAGTTGTAGGGAAAAACATTGTGCAACTCAAGAAAGTTGAAAAACTTAATTGCATTTGGAACAGCATCCAAAGTGTACTGGATATGACAATAAACTATATCCGCATTCAGGGTAAAATTATAAACTACATCCAACAGCAAGGAGGTTTTGAAAAAGCGTGGAACCACCTTTTAATTGCTTGTGTTCCCAGGTCCACCCTGACCCAGGGTGGTAGGAAAACTGGATCAGGAGGTCACAACAGGAAGTGAGATCATCATTTCAACTTAGAGCTAAAGGGATCAATTAGAAAAGATCCAGCTCAATCCATAAGACATTTGGCATGTGAGGGAGGAGTTTCAGCTATGACAGTCCAAATAGCAGTGAAAAGAAGACTTGAAAATGAAATTGTACGTGAAACCTGTGAGGCACCTTGTTACTCCAGGACAGAAAGTTAGAAGGTTAAAAAGGGTAAAAATCATCTTGAATAACTTGGAAAATGATCCTGGAATAATATATATTTGAACTTTCAATCCTTCATGAACTTCTGATGCTTAGCTATGATTAATTAATGATGAACATATGATTTTCGTTTATGATTGATTTCATCATGATTATTCTGTTAAGCTTGGAGAGTAATTATACATTCTTATTGCTCAAAGTAGAGTCCAATAGTGTTATAAAAACCTCAGAGAATTCCAGTAAGATATCATTAATCATTTCTAAGATATAACGGTTCTAACAAATGGACAATTTTGCTTTTACACAATTTGGACATTTTGCTGTTATACCCAATATATATATATATATATATATATATATATATATATATATATATATATAAGCAAATATATGGATATAGATTCGACAGTATGAAGAAAAATATACTGAAAAAACAAACAAAAATCCTAATATGCGATTATGCTGTTTTAATGTTTAATATCAATGTCGGACATTTCGGTCTAATAGACCATCTTCAGGACATATTCATAAAACATAATTAACATAGACCATATACAATTCAACATGAAAAAGACGATGTTTGGATTGGTATTGCTTTTATGTCCATCGTCTTTTTCATGTTGAATTGCATATGGTCTATGTTAATTATGTTTTATGAATATGTCCTGAAGATGGTCTATTAGACCGAAACGTCTGATGTTGACATTAAACATTAAAACAGCATAATCACATCTTAGGATTTTTGTTTGTTTTTTCAGTATATTTTTCTTCATATATATGTATATAAACTTATGTAATTTTCAGAGAAGCACAGATACTATATTGATCTTAGGCAATCTTTATGTACATAATGGCATAACTTTTGACAGATATTATGGTAGTTCAGTATATTCAAAATAAATATTTCAAATACTGTTCTTCTTTTGGTGGGGTTCAGTATAAATCATCTGTTTTTTGGAAATTTTCCATATCAGTACAAAGCTCTGATACAGATCTGTGGATCTTTTCAATGGAGAAGGCAAAGAGACTTAGAAAAAAAGCAATACTGAATGACTGTCATCAAAGATTACAAGTTGCAATTGGCCAAAATTTTAAGATAAAAAAAGAACATAGGTTACTAGATTAAACAATTTATTGAATAAATATTGATTATTTAAAGACATATTTTTTCAAAGAAAAGTATGGATGGATATTTTTCAAGAAAAGTATGCTTCATCAAACAAATGTATGTATATATATATATATATATATATATATATATATATATATATAATAGCTAGCCACTCATATTCAAGGATACCTGTCTGCTAAGGTGATTAGGCTATATATATATATATATATATATATATATATATATATATATATATATATATATTTATATATATATATATATATATATATAATTATTTATTCTGCATTCAACACCATCACTTGATAAAATACCAGAAGTGTTGAAATAAAATGGCTATTTTTGTAGTGATTTTATGTTATAATTTTCAAATAAAAAATTATATTTGCTCTACTTTGTATTGAGCACTCTTTTAAGAAATTGTATTTTTTGGTTATTGGAATTTATTGTGTACACCAATCCTATACTTGTCATCATTGTCAAAAATTTTCCTTAAATAATATTTTAAAATAAAATTTAAAAAAAAAATGTGACCTGGCAATATACATACTTATACTTAATATGAAAAAATAATTTTATATACTGTAAGTAATTCTAGTACATTAACTTGTTTTAAAAGAAATGTAATCTATTAAAAATTAAATGTGAAAATATTTTAAAAATGTAGTTAAATAAAACGTATTCTAACCTAAACATCCCCCCAAAAAATCTTTAAGTATACAAATAGAAAAAATGCTGTAAGAGTTTTTTGCTGTTAACAATAAATTTAAAAAAAAAAACCCAGATGACATGAATTTAACGGATGTCAGAATTTGTTCATAAATACATCCCAACCCTACCTGAACATAACCCCTTTTTCGAACGTAACTAATAACTGATACAACAAAAGTTAATAAAAATGAACATGCTACCACCTCTTGTCTGAATGATTGGATCTCTATGTATCCTTGGAAACAGTGAATTATGATTATTCTGTGGCTTTAAAACTCAGTAAATTTAAAAAATAAGTTACTCCAAAATTTGCTTGAGGATGAAATGGAACTAATTTTTTTAAAATTAAATTACAAAATTAAATTTGAAGCTTTTAGCTTCCATTTTTGAAACATGGTTATTAATGTATAGTGAAAAAACCATATTTTAAATCATTTAATTTATAATATATATATATATATATATATATATATATATATATATATAATAGCTGGCCACTCATATTCAAGAATACCCATCTACTAAGGTGGCTAGCCAATCCTTATTGCAGATTCACACTCAGGCACATTTGTTTTTGTTCAACACCCACAGAGCCAACCTGTGGTTTATACTTTGACCAAAGCAAAGATGGTGGTTTTCCCCTTCAAAGGTGGTTGCAGGTTCAAGTAATGCTGAAGAGCATATTTTCTTTATTAAGTTTTCTCAAATGTGCAGGCCAGTAGACAAAATAAGCAATGTTTAAAAATAGATAATCTACTCAAGTATGGGTATCCACTAAAAATAATGTGTGAAGTAATAAAAATGTTGGATTAAAAAAAATAAAATCCATTAATTCTTCAGAAATAAATAAATAAATATATATATATATATATATATATATATATATATATATAATGTACATTGAGGGCTGGTACTAATAAAAGAGAGCTCAATGTATAGTGCATCCTGGGTATGATGATAAACTACATCCACGTCCAGGGTAAGATGATAAACTATGTCCAACAGCAAGGCCTCTGGTCAGGAGGCTTTGAGGAGCATGGAACCACCTCTTAATTGCTGGTGTTCCCAGGTCCACCCTGACTCAGGGTGGTAGCAACTGTTAGGGTACCAGCTATGGGCAAATAGTTAAGAGGTAAAAGGCATTATAATCGTGTAAAAATAGGTTTTAATACCAGAAATACTTTGTAAAAAATTACCAGAAATAAACTTTTGAAGAAAAAAAAATATTACCAGCAATACATTTTTGAAAAAATATTACCGGCTATACATTTTTGAAAAAATAATATTACCAGCTATACATTTTTGAGGAAAAAATATTAACAGAAACAGATTTTTGATAAAACAAAAATATTACCAGGGAAAAAAAAAAGTTGTTGGCATTAAATGACTCTTCGAGGTTGATATGCCGTAAAACAATCAGGCACTGACTGAAAACTGACCATGGCATAATTTAGATATTGGTATTTATACTGTACTGTAATAATAGTGGAGCAGTTCATTTGATTATGGGGTGGGGGTAATAATATAAAAAATAATAAATATGCATGTATGTATATACACACCCATTCACATACCTCCAAATATAAACATGATAACTATAATTTAAATACAAATATACACATGTAATATATAGTTTCAAATATAATACAAATGTACACAGAAATATCATGACCTATGCACATGTATAACTCCTTATTTTATGCATGATGGACTCTCTTGTCTAATTATAATTTTTACAAGGAGTTACTTTTCAGTCACCCTGTATATTACATACAGCCACATTTACATAGATATATAAAATTTATATTAACATTTTTTATGAATAGATGTGCAGGAATGTACATTTATCTGTGCCTGTAATTACATTTTTGTATGAATATGATGGCAGTCATGTTGATATACAAGATTTCAGCCAGCCTCATCTGAGAGAGCATAGTTTTGCTGAAACATATACAGCTTTCCCTAGGTCACCACTTCAATCAAGGAATTGACCACCATGTCCAGCATATTGATGGAGGTGGTGTCCTTGATACTGAAGCCCTGTGGGAAGAAGAAGAGTGGTATGACATGGCCTTTATTGCTCATGGGCCCAAGAGCCATCACAGGCAACACTAAATGTGTGTTCTCAAATACCTGCTGCACCCTATACATTGTGTATTTTAACACACACACACACACACACACACACACACACACACACACACACACACACACATATATATATATATATATATATATATATATATATAATTGATGCAAATATTGTGTGTATATATCACTTCATGATACTAAGACCTTAGCTTTATCATTTACTATAGAAGTTCAAAACATCTAACCTAATTATTACCAATAATTCAGGATCTTAAAAATTACCACCATCTAAAAATAATCTTGTTTATGAATTTTCATGCCCTCTGGAATAACTCATCTCCAGTATCAACGATCAAAAGACAGCATTAAATTTTTACATCAGCCACATACTTACCACACTCTCTTGTAGGCTGACTTGTCACTAGAATTTTGAATTTAATGAAAACTTCATTTACACTATTTACATTGGGGCTATTGTCCTTATCTCTGTTGTTATCACAACATTTTGGCAGCTGTGCCCTCCAGCTTTCATCAGTTGTATATCGATCTTATTAACATAGGTTATATATCAGGTTAGATGGGAGGACACAACAACCAAAATGTTGGGATAACAACAACAAAGATGAAGATAATAGTCTGAATGTAAATAATGTAAATAATGATAGCTACTCAATTCCAGAAATTCAGACAGACATTAATGAAAACTTGTTTAGTCTTGGATAAAAACTTGCTGCCTATATATATATATATATATATATATATATATATATATATATATATATATATATATATATATATTGACCACTAATATTATTATCAATATATATATATATATATATATATCGGTTGGGTTTCGATTCCAGCTTGAAGCACTTGAATGGCTAGCCACACTGAAAAGCTGTGATAAATGAAACAGTCTGTCTGTGGATGACAATATATATATATATATATATATATATATATATATATATATATATATATATACATGACATAGATGTAGATTATTTTTGGAAGAAAACGACTAAAGATAACAACACTTCTATCATGCCATTATTTTAACAATTATGATTAACATTCAGTTTCAATGACAGCATGATTGTGAATATGTGTTCACTTGTACATATATATATATATATATATATATATATATATATATATATATATGAAAATGTCTCAGAGTTAACCTGTGGAAAAAGACAATATGTATAATGGTAAAAGACAATAGGAAAATTGTATTATTAGTCAACAAATTTCGTCCAATATGGACTTTTTCGAGGCAAAAATGAAATGAATATGCTTCAATACAATAATATAAACAATATTTCTACACATGAAAGTACTTGACATAATTTTCAGTTAACAATATGAATACAATACCATTTTCTAAATTCTAGTTACTAAAGACATTTTGTTTGTTGTTAATAGTTACTTTGTTTTCAATAAATTCATTTCATTTTTACCTTGAAAAAGTGCACATTGAACAAAGCATGTTAGTTAATAATACAGTTTTCCTATTGTTTTTACCTTTATATATATATATATATATATATATATATATATATATATATATATATATATATATGTACATAGATTTTATTATTTTAGGATATTACACTGAAAACATGTCAAAATCCCTACTCAGCTGCATCCATGTTTCCATGTGTATCAGTGCATCTCGTCAGGCAACTTTAGAGAGATATTTATAAACATTTGTATGTGAAAGAGTATATAAGTTTAAATACATATGTAAGAATTGAGTCCCTGCTCTAAAATGACAGTGAATTGTACATATCTTTAAGTGTTTGAAATTTAATATATACTTGCCATCACTGATACACTCCTGAGCATTTTATATACACAGTTATTATGAAACCTTTTTCTCTCTTTCTAGGCTTGTCTTCTTCTGTTTAGGATCCTGAAGACATATTGATTCAATTTCCAAGTGTCTTAATTCTTCTTCCATCTTTCACAAATCCTGAATCAATTATCAGGCTCTTAGATAATTCCAAAGCTGCAGCCTTCATTGACTGGATCAACAACACATTGCCAAATAATTGAACAAGTCTACAAACTTGCCCAGTGCTGCAAAAACTGTATTTGGAACCAAATTGAAAATTTCTTTGACACTCTACACCCCTATCCAATATATCTGCTGTCAAGAGACTTGAAAATTTATAAGGAATTTGTTTCTTTTATTTTCTTCCACCCTTAAATCAGATCATAATGGCACTTGGCAGTTTTCTGTCTTCCTTTCAAGAGAAGAAGAAAACAATAGCTTCTTTGTCTATTGCAATTGTTTGCTTGATTATTAAAAGAAAAAACTGTCTTTTATTCTTCCTGGAGTTTATTATCTTCAAAGTTTGACATTATGTTGAGAAAACGGTAAATATTCTTCTAGGCCAGTTCTTTTGTTATGAGTTTGAAGAAGCATTGTGTCAACAACACACACACACAGACATATATATAGGGTGTGTAGTTCTGGACATGTATATGTGTGATACTTAGGGTATAAAAAATGGATGTGACAAAAATAAATTTGTAAATAAATTATTCAACAAAAGATAGAGAACATTTGGAATTGAAAAATGATAATCTTAAAGTTATTTTAACTTAAAATATATATATATATATATATGTATATGCACACATACACAAATACATATATATATATACACAAAAAAAATATTTTTGTCATCCAATTTTTATAAATATTTTTAGGTTTTCTTTATTTGTTATGTGGAAGCACAATAAAACCTTTTTAAAATCACAAAATTTTCAGATACTCCTGCAACCTTTCTGCTGAATTTTATTGATAAACTAAGATCTGTATGAATAGACCTAGAGTAATTGTTCATATCAGTAGAGATAGATAGATATGAAGAGAATGTGATAGAGAGATATGAAGAGAGTGAGATAGATAAATATGAACTGAGATAGGTAGATATGAAGAGTGTGATAGATAGATTGATATGAACCAAGTGAGATTGATAGATAGATTGAAACAGAATGAAATAGATATGCACAGTATTTACATTATTCGAACTATTGTTCTCATCTTTGTTGCCATATTTATTACAATGTTTTAACCGTTGTACCTTCCAGCCTTCTTCGTCATAGCAATTCATTCCATGGAATATCAAACTGAACCCTTTATTTTGCTCACTGGCCATATTTTAATGGATGTCAGTAATCTCCTGTTAATTCTCCACTGCCTTAACTGGGTATTGAACTTACATTCTTTGGGTCCTGTCATTGGATCTAACTAACACCTTTATCCACTGTGCCATGTGTTCTTGAGGATACCTGGGCATGAATTTCTGGGACTTATAAACCTAATGTCTTCAGCAACTATATTTTACTAGTGCTCATATTGCAATTTTTGCTGCTATCACACCATGTTTTTACCAGAGCTCATATTGCAACTTTTGTTGTTATTATCGCTTTTCTCTAGCACTCCTTATTACTGGTTCCCATATTGTATTTATTTCTATGCTATATATATATAATATAATTTTTATATCCTCTATTCTTAGTGTACACTATAAAATTTCATGAATTTTAAAGAAAATTATGCCATTTCTTTATCAGTCACATATCCCAAATGAATATGTCCAAATTTCTTCTTTCATTGTTCTCAAAGTAACATAACTTTTCATTAAAGTAACTATTTGTTAAATATAAACTCATTGGCATCAAAATCGAAAAAAGAAACTATTAAAATACATTAGATTCAGACATTTACTTTTGGGTTGATTGAAAATAATGTTCAATTTTAGAATACACCTTTTAAAAGAACCTGTGTTCTAATACATTATTATTATAGTTACACAAAAATATATTATTCATTACTAATGATTAAAGTGTCCTCTTTGTTAATTTAATATCAATCTCTTTCAGAATTTGTCTTAAAGAATTATATACCCATCATCATAAACATGAAAAAAGAACAGACCCATTTACTTTTTTTGCATGAGTTAAAGTCCGGTCATAATGCTTCTCAAACTGCTGCCAACATTAACAGAGCATAATGAGAAGGCTCTACTTGATATCAGACAATATGGAATTGGTTTTTGGTAGAGATATGAGTCTTAAAGATCAAGGCGGTAGAGGATGTCCATCTTCAATTAATAATCAGTATCTGAAAACACTAGTCAAATAAAATTCATGTTAAAATATCAGAGAAATTTTACAGATAATGGGTGTCATTTCAACAATGTCTGACCATCTCAAGAAAATTGTCATGGTGAAGAATCTTGATAAATATATTCCACATGAACTCAGTGAAAATCAAAGAGTTCAACATTTTGAAGTGTGTTCAATGCTGCTTTCCAAAAAATTCAAATTTCTTGATCAAATATTGACTTGTGAAGAGAAATGGATCATTTATGACAATCATAAATGATTGCTTCAATGACTTCATCAGGACAAAGCACCCAAACACTTTCCCAAACCGAAATTGCACCAACAGAAGATTATGGTGACTATCTGATGTTATCCATTACAGCTATTTGGGTTCTAACCAGAGCAACACTGCCAAACTTTACAGCTAGCAATTGAATGAACTGCACATTCAGTTAAGCTAAATGCAACCAGCACTGGTTAATAAGGTCCAATTTTACTTCATAACAATGCTCAGCCACATTTTGCCAGGATGACACTGCAGAAGCACACTGACTTGGGCTATAAGACTTTGCTGCATCCACCATATTCTTCTGATTACCACTTTTTCAAGCATCTTTATAATTTTTTAAACCAAAAGACATTCTATTGCAAAGAAGATGCAGAAACTGTATTAAAAGATTTCTTGGCATCCAAACATTTAGGCTTTTATCATAAAGGCATAAATAAGCTTGTAACTCAATGACTAAAATGTATAGGTTTCCTATTTTGATTGATTTAAACTCTTTTAAAATACATTAATTCAGGAATAAAAGTTAATTCTAAAATCAGACATTATTTTCCAAACAACCTAATATTTATAAAACAGTTCTCTGGAAATTTATTTGTCCAATACGTTCCAAAAAAGAAAAAAATCATAGATATTCTTTATTTTTCTGTTTATGGTGTTTATATTTTATGGCATACAAGATTTTAAAAAATTTAAGAAATTACCCTGTAAAGAAGGAATATTTAGAGACAGAATTGCTGCATGGTAAATTGAAAGTTATTGAAACTTTATCCATTTTCCCTATTTGGCTCAGTTCAAAACAAGTTTCTTTTTATGCATTTATTATAAATTTATGAAATTTTTTCCGGAAAAAAGTGTCTCTTGGATGCCATGTAGTAGAGTAAATGTCACTGGGCTTTTGCTCACAATCTGCCTATATTGTCTTATTCTCAGTCTATCTTTGCAATGTGAGCAGTTCACAGATTCACTGACCTGTTTCCCTGCAAGAATAGAATTCTAATTTCTCTTTGGCAGTTTTTGATCTGCTCAAAATAGAATTGCTGTTTTGACATCAACTTCTTTTTTCTTTCTTCTATTCTTTCCTTTTCGAAATTCTGATTGATGCCAACAGGATATTCTTGTGCAGTCAAATCTCTTAGTTTGATTTCAGGAAACAAAGAAGCAGTGATGGCTTAGGTCAGGAGCTCTTTGTTCTTTTTCCACCTGCTCTCTGGACTCAAAAGTCTGGGTTGGTGATAAATAGGTCTCTTATATTGTCTACTCTTGTTTTTGGGTTTCATGTGCTTATACTTAAATAAGGTTGCATGTACACACGTCTAGAAATTTAGTTATTGTTGGGAAAAATTAATAAAGTGTGCATATAATTAAATTTAAATTCAGTATATTTGAGCAGCAATTGTTCTTTTAAAAATGTATTCTGAAAAACAATAGAAATTTCACTTCTGAAAGCACACTAAACATTAATTTTCTTTTCTCACTCCCACTCCACGTGTATCAAAAACTTAGACTACACAATATGAATTTGGACTGTTTATCCATACAACAACCACATTTTTGAAAGGATAATATTATAATTAGAAAAAAGGTTTATTAAATTTAATAGACATAGAATATCTTTTGTTTCTAGCAGTACATGATACGACTGATGAAAATGTTTAGAGAGTGCCTTGTTGCACTCTGGCTCTTGCAACATTTCACCATTCCTGGCAGAACTTCTACTATCACTGTGTGGGATATCTACTAACAAAAGCGATAGAAAGAAAAATAATCTAAATGAAATCAGCTAGATTTAAAAGAAAATTATTTTAAAATTTAGAATTCCTAGCATCTCTCATTCATGCACATGTGTAGTCGCACCAACATGACAAATTTAGTCTAATGATATCCTAAAGAACGAAATACATCAGAAGAAAATTTTTCCATTTTGTCATACATTTTTTCCTAACAGTACACAAGTAAATGTATAATTGTGTATATATACACAAGTAAATGTATAATTGTGTATATATGTGAATAAACTTATAAAGTTCAGTAAAAAAAAATACTTCACAGCCCAATAAAGAAAACAACAAATATTTTTTTTTAATATCTCCTCCCTTCTTAATGCACTTAGCCAAAGCTTTCTCCATTCTTCATATAGATACAGAAAAAAAAATTTCAGATAAAAATTTGGCAATGATTGTGTGAGGCTATGGACATATCAACTTTAAATACTGGTTCTTGTGTGATAAACCAAAGTTAAGCAATATTGAACCAGATCATTACTTACATGGGTGTCTGCTTGGGCATACCAGGTGCTGTGTATCTGGATGTACGGGTGGTGTAATGGATAGTGGCTTGCAATAAAAATCGGAAAGAAAGTTTGCTACATTCACTTATGCACAAATATCCTTTGAAAAATTTTGATTCCATCTCTCTCCTCCCAGCTATGGATTAAATGGTAGAGCAAACTGTACTCTTCAGCCTTGGTTGTCAACTAGTCTAGGAGAAGGCTAACTCTGAATTCAAAAACTGTTTGTAGTGCTGGCAAGGAAAGGATCATGGAGTTCACAATAACTCTATGATCATAACTGCAGTCATTCATAATAATAATAATAATAATAATAATAACATAGATCCACATTTGTGCATACCTATAACTACAGACATACATAATGTCTGTCCACTCATTAGATGAGCATAACCATCACTGACAAAAAAAAGCATTGACTATGGTGAATGTGGTCTTGACCATGGGATTGACAATGACTCTTGAAGGACTTATATACCTTGCTGCATACACAACATACTAGCTCTGTTTGATTCCTTTGACATCCCGGCTGAACAGGGGGCCAGTTTTTGTGTGCTCTCAAATGTCTTGTAATACTTGAGCTGTTTTTACACTCTTTGTCACACTCTACCACCTGTAAAAGGTTCTGTATTGAAGAAGTCATTGTATTCTGTTGGTAGGACATCAACATGGCTTTTCAGATATCTATGAAGGTCTGTATTTTATCGGCATATTCTGCCACACTCATGACATATGATTTGTGGGATGTTCAGGTCTACCCATGCTTCTTTATGAGCTACCCTCTTTATCCTTGCCCAAATTATCGAGTTTGTATGGAACCTTCATGGATATGTTTTTTCCAATTATTTCTATCACACGTAAGCTCTTCCCAGTTAAGACTCAGTCAGTCAGTTATGTGCCATGCATGATACGCACTTAGGCAATCATGTATCTTTCGATACGAGTGACAATGCAGATTTTTTCCCGCAGTAGGTTTCAATTTCTATTTGTGGTAGACCAGTTGTCATCCAAGGCTATAGAACCCAGTCTGTCCTGTGATTTACCCATAGCTGGGGGGGGGGGTGAGGGAGAAGATGATTTATACCTTTCCCAAGGGTATTAGCACATAAGTGAATGTAATGGATCTGACTGGAATTCGAACTCAGCTCTCCGATTTCTCAATCCAAACCATTATCCATTACTCTACCATGCCTCTACCATTAAGACTATCTATTTGAAATCATGCTGGTGACTCTTTAACACCACATACACATGGAAATATGCACTTAAACTATGATAACATTTCAAGAATTAAACATACAGATGTCATGAGATATACACATGATGTCTACAAAAACCATTGAAAAGAAAACATAAAACTTAAAAATTGTTACATACACACTAATGCCATAAAATAAACACGTGGCATTTACACAACTAATGAAAATAAGCCAACATAGAATTTAAAATTTGAAACATGACTCCAGATTATTCCACTTTTAAAATTTCTGATGAAGCCAAATAAATTGCAAAACATGTTAAATGTATATTGAGTTTCCTACTTATTCCTTATTTAATCATTCTGTTGGATTTAATCCATATTCTCAACTCCACTATATATATATATATATATATATATATATATGTGTGTGTGTGTGTGTGTGTGTGTGTGTGTGTGTGTGTGTGTGTGTATGTAAGTATATATCATAGTGCACATGCATGTGTCTGTATATGTCTCAATATGTTTGTATTTTTGAATATTTCAGACAAACAAGTAGAGTATAACATTTCTAGCAAAATAAAGTGAAATACAGAGTTTGAACAAAAATGTTTTTTTAACATAACAAATGGAAGGGAGAATAAAGCCCAATTCAGTCTGAAAGGTCACAGAAGCTCATTGGAGATACAATTACTTACAATGCTCTGTATTGCAGCCAAACAATTACGTTCTGAAACATAAATTGGTATGCATGGGTAATTTGGCCAAAAAAAGATGACAGCCCTGTCAAACATTATTTCCTTGCTTTGGAATATTTTTTCCAGTAACATCTACAGTTTTATGTCTTTTATTTATTGTATAAAGAGAAATAAGTTAAAGAGCATAATAAATGTGAAGTTATAATTAAAGTATTTTCCCTGAAAATATATATATATATATATATATATATATATATATATATATATATATATACACATGTGTGTGTGTGTATATGTGTGTGTGTATGTGTGTTAGTAGAATGTAGAATAATATCCAAACAAGAGTGGAGATAAAAGTAGAAATAATGTGACAAAGTGGAAAAGCTCTCCAGATAACACGTTTCACCTATGTATGGCAGGCTTCTTCAGGGGACCACCTTTGATCAAAACAAAAGATACTTATCCAAGTACCCTGGCTAATGTAGTTTCAGAATATACATGGTTATGAGGGTCTATCTCCAAAACCCTAGGAGGAGTTTAATAACAAACAAACAGACAGACAGAGGCTGCAACTTCATATATATAGATTAGTTATTGTCTAATATTAATTGCATATTGGTGTCTTGAGTAATATGTTGATCAGTATGTGTATAAATTATACTAAAGTTTGATGTGTTAATGCACAAAGTAGTGTGGTGGTCATATGACCAATATAAAATTAAATCTTCTAATCCTAGTGTAATGACTGATAAAAACATCCCCCCCTCCAAAATTTATAGACAAATCCTAAAGATACATGTTGGATTTCTTTCTAACCAATAAAATTGAATCACTTCTCAGTCTCATCTGCCATATTTTTTCTTTGTTGTCTTGAAATCAGAATGAAACAATCACTTGACTGTATCCCTTTTCTACTTTGTGGATTTTTTGCCTTATTACTGTTGCTTTGCCTAATTTTGACTTGGATATATATTGTTTGCTTAGTATTATTCTTTTTCTTCTTTTTCTTAGTGTTTGCCAATTCCATTTGTTGAGCATTTTGCCAATTACACTTAACCATGGACAATTACTCCACAGTTTTTTCTTTATTATTTTAAATATTTTTATGATAAATTGTAGATATTTATTACAGCCATTAAGTGATATGTAGCTACAAATTATATTTTTAATGGCTTTTTTAACTTGTTTGTAGTTTAGATACATCTGGCAAACCAGACATATCCTCACTTTTAACAAGATGAAAATTATCATGGCACAATATACCTACCTCAATCTCTCTTTACACTGTATAACTACACTTATAAATACTAGTGGAAGTACCTGTACTTGGCTAGGTCTCTAAATATCTAAAATCAATACAATCCAATTAGGTGACTATAATTTGTATCAATTCCTTTAAAAAGATGTTGACAATCTTCAGTTGGTCCAGAAATTCTATCATAACTGTTGATTCCAAGCAGTTAAAAAAGCAATTCTTTATTATTTTTTGTAAACAAAAACATCATTAAAACATCAACAAATAAAGGAGCTAAAATTAAATTTTATCCTTACAATTTGTTCTTAATTTTAATTTAATATTCATTGACCTATTGTGATATCTCCTAACAATCAATGTCACCTATCCCACCAAGTTCATCATCAAGTCATAAATATTTATTAATTTTCAGCACCAGGCTCTAGCATTTAATTGGTTGTAAGACAAATAACTTTACAACTATAGATCTTCCCATTGGTACTTCTTTTATGAACCATGCCCTTTCAGGACGTGGAAAATCATGGCTCTCCACAACTTCCTATCCTTTTTACCTCTTAGCAATGCTTGCTTTTTACTATCTCTTCCAGTCCCTGATATGCTGTCCATTTACACAAGTTCATTAAGTAAGTTGCTCACTGTTTCCCTCTGCTTCTCTTGCCTTCTATAAGTGTCAAAGGAAGTACTTTCAATCTTCTTCCAAGATCATCTTCAGGGGTGCAAGTACTTGGGCAATGAAAATAAAAGAAATTTAAATGGTTATAGCACATTTCTCTCATCTTTAATATCAATACACGGAAAGTTATTTGTGAGTATGAACAGATTTTGTTAAAAATTAGCAGACATAATGTCTGTAATTTATTCAGACATGCCTAAAAGAGAATTTGCTGCCTAAATACACAAATGTGTGTGTGTGTGTGTGTGTGTGTGTGTGTGTGTGTGTGTGTGTGTGTGAATTGGGATCAAATACAGATCAAATATGGATCCGAATCCAACAGGATGATAGGATAAAGGACAAATAGGAAACGTTTATCAATCTAACACGTGTTTCACTTTTATTAAAGCTTCATCAGAGAATGAGATATGGAAAAAAATTTTCTGGTACTTTTATTTATTTATAGTTTGTGTTGTTTGACTTTGGTTAAAATTGGTTAAACGTTCTTCATATGGATTTAACTAGTGAAGCAACATTCGTATGTATAATTTATGTATGTATGTGTGTGTATGTGAAGCCATTCCTCCACAAATTCTAATGTTGGTCAAACATGTTTATGCATACCCTGTAATATATTCATGTTATTCCATACAGAATTATCTTTGAATTATTCTATTTATGTATGACCTGCAATGGTGTGAGTCAAATGTGAAATATTCAAAGACATGACCTCCAAAAGGTTATATAATTCTGCATGGGAGGTGGGGAAGTTTAGGTAAGTAAAAGATTCCGTTGATTCACTCAAGGCTGCCCTTTTCATAATCTGGATAAAATTTAATTCAACATCTGACTGATCAAACTACACAAAATTTATTTTCTCCCACATAAGGCGTTCCAATGTTTCTCTGACAAAAGTTGATGTTGAAGAAAAAGAAGAAAATTGTTCTGACATTTTTTGATAAATTCTGTTAGCTTTTCAAACAGAATATTCTCATATATTACTGAACTGTAAGAACTTGTATAATTTCCTATGTTCATATATAAGTATACACCAATAAAAATATATGTATCTATATGTATATGCAGGCATGCAAATGTGTGTATGTATGTGCGTGTTTGTATAGACATGAGAATATATATATATGGATATTTCTGGAAGATAACATTTCTAAGTTAAGCAGTCTTTGTAATAGCAGTACTCAATATCAAGGGGTAGAGCATTACTAGTAAAATATAAAAATAAATGTCTATTTATCTTGGAAATACTCAGAGTTTCATGAAGAATACATCCACTCATCATTGAGATTTGATTGTGGTGTTATGTAATCTCCATAAAACTTAGGGTACTGACAAGATAAATGAACATTTAATTTATTTTTTTGTCTCTCTCTCTCTCTCTCTCTCTCTCTCTCTCTCTATATATATATATATATATATATATATATATATATATATATATATATAGGAAATATATAGGTAAATATATATATATAGGAAAGAAACCAAATTCCTTTGTAACTAGAGATGTCACCTGATGAACCAGGAAAAATATATTTTCTGGGGAAATAAATTATAATCATAGAACCTTAAGATTGTCTCTTTCTTAATTATTTAATTAATTTATATATATATATACTATACTATACTGTTACTTAACATTGAGCACTATTTTTCTTACACTATAGAGTATGTATATGTATTTGTATATGATCACTCGCTCGTATACCTACCTATATTTACCCATTCGGTTATATATATATATATATATATATATATATATAAAAGAAATATAATGTAGTGGTTCCAACGAGAGAAAAGTATGTATATTAAAAAGAAGAGAAGAGAGGTGCCACAAACGTATTATGCTTTGTTTTACATAATTTTACGACATGTGTTTCTGGTCCCGCGACCATCTTCAGGTAAAAGTGGAGATTTCCACATATTATTAAAAATAATTAATTTTTCCTCATGTTCAATGTTAAATATTCTCGATATGAGACATTTTCTGTTTGTGTGTTGGTAATCTGAATTTCTTTCTTGAATTGGCAATGAAGAGTTCTGCGCGAAGGGTCATAAAACAATTAAGGTTGGTCCAGCGAGATGATAAATTAGTTATCGGCATTTTATCTTTTAATGTTTTACTGACCCCTATGTGCTCTTGGATCTGTTTCCATTTTGGTGCGTTTCTGTCAGCATGCGTGTATATATGAGTGCGTATATTTCCCCTCCATACATATACTGTCTTACTACGAGGAATTCGTAAACTTATTTGTACCTATACACGCATACACACACATATGCACATACACGCTATCCCACCACAAGTAATCAGTACACACACACACACACACACACACACACACACACACATATACACACATATTTCCCAAGCTACATGGAACCAGTACACACACACACACACACACACACGCACACACACACACACGTACTTCTTAAGGGGTCAACATCCGCATATACATACATAAATGTATGTATACATACATATATATATATCTCCTCGTGTCTCCTGTATATGAGTGTGCGTCCATGTATGTGAGCGACCTGATCACTGTATTTGGTCACCCTGTGTGCATGTTGTGTGTTTTTGTGTGTGGGGTTACGATCTATTTAGTTCGGGTTTAAATTTGTCTATAAAGTTTTTTTCCTGTATTTGTAGATACAAGTAATTGTCTGTTTGATATATCAGCATGATATTAAACTTACCCTGGTTACATTTGAAAATGTGTTGTGATACAAAAAGTTTTCTGTTGTCTGGCAATTTTATATTGCTTTTGTGTAGGGAGACCCTGTTGTTCAGTTGTTGGCTGATGCCTATATATGACTTCTTACATTTTGTGCATTTAAGTACATAAATTACATTTTTGGAGTTGCAGTTTAAGTTTTTATTTATTGTGAATGTTTTTTTTTTTTTTTTTCAAAAGTGTAGGAGTTTCCTTCTATAATGATGTCACAAACCCCACATCTTTTTTTGTTGCATTTTGTGACTCCCTGTATTTTGTGTTGGTTAAATTTAGATGAGGTTAATATGTGTTTTAGGTTTCTAGATTGGCGTTTGCTCTTAATTATTTTGGTTGTTTTTAGTATATTATTCAGTTTATTATTCTTGCTAAGTAAATCTAGAATTAGGTCTATACTATCGATAATGAACTCTTTAGTTAATCTCGGATGTAGTATTTCTGGATGTTTTTCAATCCAGAATGTGATTTGCTTTTTTTCCTAGTTCATGGGGTATGTTACTGTATAGGCTACTGATGTCAAAAGTTGCCATCAGCGTTCCCAGATCTACCTTTTGTGGTATGTAGCTAAGGAAATGGATATCGTCTCTGATGTGGCTTTTAATTTGTTCAGTATATGGTTGCAATATTATGTCTATTAGGTTACTGAGTTTGCTAGTGGGACAGACTGGTCCTGCTACTATTGGTCTGAATGTAAGGTCACTGGGGTTTGGGATGCTAATGTATTCAGATTTTTGTGTATGTATAGCTGCTTTTATTTCACTCGATTTATGAACTTTAGGTAGTCCGTAGAAATTACTTGTTTTTGGTACAAAGTTTATTAGGAAATCCTTTTCTTTTTTTGTTAATATTTTATTATGTGTTGTGCAGAGTTTTGTAATTTTTGTTATAATGTTTTTGTCTATGTTAGTGTCAATTAATTTGTAGCTGTTCCTATCTTCTAGTGTTTCTAGAATTTTTGTTTTATAGTATGTTCTGTCCATGATTACTATAAGCTGCCTTTATCTGCTTCTATATATATATATATAGTACAGGTAATAATCCATTGGTATATAATCCAAGTGGATCCTAATAATATAAAATATTGAAATTGATCCACAAAATGAGCTCAATATATTTATTATAACAGTGCATATATATTACAAAATAGAGAAATCCAAAATTATCTGATGAGAATAGCTATTTCAACTAGCGTTAATACGCTAGTATTTTTCAACTCAAATAGTGTGCAGATCTCATGAGGTAAATTTGGATTTCTCTATTTTGTAATATATATATATATATATATATATATATATATAAACTGCTTCAACAAGGGATAGGTCAGTCTGCAAGAGAGTGTAGTGCATGTATGCCCGATGTAAGAATCTAATGTTGGAGATGTAATCACAAATGATCAAAATACAAGTATTACTATAAGGCAAATATTCATGGATAATACCAAAATACTCTACAGCACCCAATGCAAGGAAAGACTCAAAACCTTAAAAGCTATTATTATACAAAATACACAGTATATATTAAATGAAATATCATTCAGCACAGGAGATGGTATCTTGAACTGCATATGATATATTTAATGTGTATATATATATATATATATATATATATATATATATATATATATATATAACGTAAAAACCACAGACAGACTGTTTTGCTGTTTACAGCTCATCAGTGTGGCTAGACATCCGGTTGCCTCTAGCTAGGATCAAAACCCGACTGAATTGGTGTCAGTCGGACTTCTAACCACTAAGCTGTCGGCATTTGGTAGGAATGAAGGTGGATTTTTAGCATATTTATTTTTAGAAACATGCCCAGTGACTGACAGTGACTCAATTCGCTTTCGTGAAGAGTCTCGCTATATAGCTATAATAGTCACTGTTTACCGACCCACACCTCACCCCCAGAGTGCTCAACTGAAATTAATTTCAGGAGCAGAAATTATATATATATATATATATATATATATATATATATATATATATAAGATTTAAGAAACAACAGATATTTTTATATATGTGGAAGTCAAATGACTTACCTTCTAACATGGCTGTCTCTTTATGTCTCCTTGAAAATTTATTGTATAAAAAAAATATACAATTAAGGCACATGGCCTAAAATAGGGGATGGGTTAAGGCTGGTCTTCACTGACCTAGCTAATCTGATTTATGACCCATTCACTCATTACAATTTGCACATTCACCATAAGAATTCATCCGTCATCAATCACTCCTCCATATACCATAATGCTGCATCCTCTCAAGGGAACTTACAAAAATGCACCCCATGATATAAAAATTTGATGATAACAAAAGTTCCATACATAAAAATCTAATGATAGACAATGAGAGGGGAGGGGATGAACTCCAAAACAAACTAAACATCAACACAAGGTAAACTATACATAACTGATGTTAGTAGGGCCCGTCCAACCCTCAAAAAAGAGAGGCCGCTGTATTCTGCCCATTGGACAAAATCAAGAAGCTCTCTCGCTAAGGAGTGGGAAAGGATAAAAAATATACATACATGGGAAAATAAAAAGCCAACACAGTCAAGATAAAAGGGGGCCAAAACAAATTGGGAAGGTTGGGGATCTCAACTTGAATCATAACCAAAGATGTAGCCGGGAACAGGCCAGGAACAACACTTACTCACATTAACTAGGTACACAAGGCTTGTCTAGCCTAACCAAGGGGAGGGCACCACAGGAAGCCACCTCAATGTGACGTAGGTTGGCCTAAAAGAGAAAATCAAGGCTACCCCCGTTCACACAAACCAAGCTTGCCTCAGTTACCCACCTTTCACTAAAGACTGTCGAATGCAAGTGTTTTCTATCAGTTCTAATCTTCATCTTGAGCTGATGCTCAAAGAATCGGATCAGATCCTGATGAGAAAGACGGTTTCCTCGCAAGACTTTCTCCTGTCGCGTCATCCAAATCACCATTTGGGCCATGGCCAGTAGCATTAGAAACACCATTCGTTTCACCCCAGAGTATGGGGGCAACACATTGTCACACGCAATCAATGAGCACAAGCTTTTCGGGAGTGAGACGAACCGTCAACTCACCAACATGGTCCCATAAGGGGTGAACCCGAGGACAATGGTAGAAGGCATGCGAAGCCATTTCTTCTAAGCCAAGGTCACATATGAAAGCCTTGTCATTGAGAGATAGCCTATTCTGAACCAGTCACCAGGTAAGCAAAAACTCAGGGTTACTGAGGTAATCTGCTGCTGGTGCCCAGGACCAGAAGGAATAAAGCTCCTCCTCCGACAAGCCAAGCCATTCACATAGTGGATTCTCCACAACCCCCTCCACTAGTTGATGATAGAAGACCTTCCTAGGCTGAGAAAGGTCACTGGATTGAGGAATAGCTAACAAAGCAGACCAACATTCACGAAGGAAATCCGATTGATTCCAGGGTTTACGATGACGCTCAACCTGCGATATGGGAGGACTGATAGTAAGGAAAGGGAAGGCATCCCTTACAATCCCAACGATAATGGAAACTCCTGTCAATGCATGGCGTAAGGCCAACCTCAAGGCAAGTTTGTAGCTCGCCAAGTGTGGCATTCCCAGCCCCCATGATACGGACGATGTGCACAGATTCCACTATTGACCTTATGACTGCGTCCACCCCCCCATAAAGGAGGATAGCAATCACTCAAGCCCTCCTTGTATCTCCTTGTACAGGCAGGCCAGCTAATCTACCTCATTTATAGGAGAGTACCTAATACATCAGGTGGGTTAGTCCACTTTACTGGAATAGACCTGCCCAACACATTTGCATGAGTGGACTCTATTCACCCATATATCTCTCCATTAAATCACTCAGTGCCATTTTTTCAACTTGAAGTGACTACACAAGTCTACCTGTATGTCTGACCACTTGCCAGTTAGCCAATATTCTACAATATTAAAATATATTATTATTATTAAAAATATTAAAGTAATATTAAAAATTGAGTGTTAATAATATTATATGAAAAGATTACTTAACTTTTAAATATCAATTTTATCCTGACTTCGAAGTTTCTTGGTAAATTTTCCAATCTTCAGGGGTTGTGGTTTTAAACAGTATTTCCATTTTTTTTCTTTGTTTTTCCTTTCTTTTCTCTTTTTTTTAAAATTGGAAATACCGTTTAAAAAACTACAACCCCTGAAGACTGGAAATTTTATCAAGAAACTTCGAAGTCAGGATAAAATTAATATTTAAAAGTTAATTAATTTTTCATATGATATTATATATATATATATATATATATATATATATATATATATATTAAAAATCAAATTTTTTTGGTGCTTCCTTTTCCCAATAACTGTCACACATGGTGTCACTGTAAACTTCCAGCTTTCCAAAACATGCCAGGTTGTAGACAAAGAAATTCTGCCTACCACTCAGATAGTTGAAAGTACTTGAACAAAACAATAACACAGTATGTACTTTAGACAGTTTATCCACAATTTCAAGCACAATACTCAACACCATATTTGAAAACTGGAAAAATACAATAAAATTACACAGAAATTCCTTGTCAGTTTTTTTAATCAAACTTGTTTGGATAAATACTTGCTACCTAAATATACTTATACACACACACACACACACACACACATATATATATATATATATATATATATATATATATATATATATATATATAGGTAGGTTGGTATTTCTTATGTTTTTAACTCTTTCAATTTACTGCTAGTAACATGACACAGAATTATGTTTGTGTAGCACCAAACATGCTTTGCGTTACTATAACAACAAAGTTTTGTAAATTTATTTATATAATTTTTACAATATTTTAATTTTTCAAATTCCATTGTTATTGTAACACAATGCTTGCTCAGTTCAAGTAATTCAGAGCAAGTCTTGTGTTAGAATAATAAAGCATTTTTTCAATATGCAATTGTGGAGGTGAGGTTTGCCTCTCTTTACCTTAAAGGAAAGTCTATTGTTGTGAACAGTGAAACAAAGAAACAGAAACAAGTCACTTTTCATGCTGTATATAGATTATTCTCTTGTGTAATTTCTTCTTTTATTTTATTTTGCAGGTAAGTGTTGGGGAAAATGACAAGAATTTTGGGATTGTGATTCTTGCAAATATTTGGCTAAGTATAGATTTTTTTCTTTATCTTAGCTTCCATATTTTTTAGTTCATGTTTTGGTCCACTTCTTTTTTTTTACGTGCTATGCCCTTTCAGGATGTAGGCAATCATGGCTCTCCACCTCCCTCTATCCCTTGCAGCTCTCAACAAGTTCCTTTCCATTGATACCTCACCCAGACCACATTCTGTCATCCACTTGCTTAAACCCATTAGGTATATCATGTTTTCCCTTGTCTCTCTTTCCCTCTATTTGCCCCATGAGTATCAGATTCTCCAGGCCCTCCTTCCTCATTATGTCTCAGAAACTTCAGCTGCCTCTTCCTGATGTTAAGTATAAGCCTCCTCTTTGTTTGCATCCTCTCTAAGACCTCATCGTTGCTCACACTCTTAGTCCATGATATCCTTAGCATCTTTCTGTAGAATCACATCTCTGTCGCCTCAAGTTTCTTCTTCATCTTTGAGGAAATTATCCGACATTTGCTGCCGTAAAGAAGGACAGATGTTATGTAACAGTTCAGTATTCTGTTCTTATCATATTGAAACCAGCATGGAGGTACGTCTTTGAACCTCATCCTAAGTCATTCTTTGTAAATTTTTTTCCTCTTTCTTTTCCCTTCCCTTTTGTTTTTATTTGATTGTTGCTACTAATTTTTTTAGTTTTCCAAGTTGTTTTTTTTTCTAATTGGTCTAGTTAGCCTTTTCTATTTTTAAAACTGTTTCATCTTCGTCAGTACCCAATGTAATAAATATAACTTTATAGATTTCAACCAAAAGGAACACTAACTTTTTCCATCACTTCATCCAAAGCAATTCTCAGTTGAGAAGCAGAGAGATGAAAAAAAGCAACACTGAATGACTGTCATCAAAGATTACAAGATGCAACTGGACAAAATGTTAAGATAAAAAAAAGAATATAGATTACTAGATTAAACAATTTATTGAATAAATATTGATTATTTAAAAACATATTCTTTCAAGAAAAGTATGGACTTCATCAAACAAATGTGTGTGTGTGTGTGTGTGCATAATAAAATGACTGATATGAAACATCAAAACATATCATTTTTTTAATCACACCAAACAAGGCAATAAAGCCACTAAGCCATAAGGGTGTTACTGAGAGTGAAGGAAACTAAGAAAATGTTAATGAAGAGAAAGGATAATAAAAAGAACAGGATTCAAAAAGACAAAAGATGACAATAGATGTTGCATTTAAATTTGAGCAGAAAGCAAGAAGCCAGAAGGAAGTTCTATAA
Organism: Acanthosepion pharaonis; assembly: GCA_903632075.3. Lineage (NCBI taxonomy): Eukaryota > Metazoa > Mollusca > Cephalopoda > Sepiida > Sepiidae > Acanthosepion > Acanthosepion pharaonis. Next base: position 555,420 of record CAHIKZ030005236.1, on the reverse strand, counting down.
GCAAGAAGTGCAAGAGAAGAAACTATTAGAATAGAACTTCTGGTTGTATCTATCAATTTGAACAGTAAAATGATGAAACCTAACTGACAATCTAGTACTGAACTTAAAATTGGTAAATCAACATATCAAAGAGGAAAGTTCATCAGAACAATTGCCATGAAAATATTTGTATAAAAGGCACAGGGAATTTATGTTACAATGGTGGGAATGTGATTGAATCTGAGATACCAACAGTGAATGCCAAATGTTTCCTACATGGAAACAACTAATTTCACTACTACCATTACCATTTTCAGCAACAGACATCAGGGAATATGTTCATCCATTTGGCAAGAAATATAAATTGAGATAAGATAGTCAGAGAGTCAGAGAAGCTGTAATTAATACCTACAGGACTCTCATTTGAAAGCAAAGGTCAAATGAAAGGTCAAGTTGAGCCATCACTGGGACAGGTAGTGGATCAATAAAATATCTACTTCCAATTATAATATTTATTAATAAGAATTGATTTTTCAGTTCTTAACTCTCAATAAAGGAAAAAAAAATTAATTGAAGAATTGATTTGGAACATTTCTTCCAGGAGGAAGAAGGAATAGTAAAAAATGATGGCCTTTCCAAATTAATCTTTTAAATCTTGGAATATGTTTGACCTTTCTAAAAGAAATATTTGCTGTATCAGCTGAATTTTTAAGGTGCCTTATGTATAATAATATTAGAACTATGAAAGAAAAGAGATCAGGAATTTAGTAATTTTCCAGCTTAGGAACCCCTTCTTTATTTTCTTTTATTCTCATGACAGATTATTAAATGATGGTATTAATATATGGATCATGTTATTCTCTGCAATAATATATGTCTATTTTAAACAAGACTTAAACTGTTATTAGTACTAGAAAGAGCTATAATAGTGGACATTAGAAGCCAATTCTCTGAAAAACTGTTTTAAGAGAAAAATTGATAAATTTCAGCTGACAATAATGAAGTTTAGGCAATGAATGGTGAATGTTTCCTGTACAAATGGAAACAGCTAATCATGGCATTATAATTCAAGAAAGCAAATGTACGGCTAGTTTAATGGAAATCAATGTGGAAAGAGAAATCATCAAGTCAAGGTCAATTTCCAGGCTCTAAAAATATATATATAAAATAGTTATTTGAAAGCTTAGTCTGGCACAAGGCCTCTGTATTGAAAAACTCAAACTCACTACACTAGCGAATTGACCTACAAGATGAGGTTGCTAAGCATTGTATTATAACCAGCACATATACACACAATTCTCTCTCTTTATATATATATATATATATATATATATGTATGAATGAAAAGACATATATATATAATAAAAAAATATAGTTTTTTTTCTTCAATGTCCAGTTGTTTATATATATATATATATATATATATATATATATATATATATATACAAACAAACACATACAATGATTAATAATTTACTTTACTTAACTGAAATGTAATTTGAAATTAAATACAGAAGATTTATTTCATGATGAAAAGGAAGAAGAGACTGTTTTACAAAGTTTGATTGCATATGCATGTCCTTAGGTATATATATATATATATATATATATATATATATATATATATATATATATATATACTATAGACAATTACTTAATTGAAATGGAATTCCAATTAAATACAGTTTATTATTGATTTTGTTGAATACAGTGCTCAATATTCTGAGGATAAAGCCACAGTAATGTTTCATTTTTTAGATCTTATTACAATGTCACAAGCAGGCACATAATGAAACATTTTATGATCAGTTCTGTCTAAGCACAAGCAGATTTTGTGTGCTTGATGCCTGTGAAACTTTTAGTTTTACATTTGCTTGTCACGTTTTAATAAGATCTAAAAACTTAACATTACACACACACGCACATATATATATATATATATATATATATATGTGTGTGTGTGTGTGTTTGAATCCAGAAAATATATGCTAATATTTATATTAGAACATTGAATAATTTGAATTTTTAAAAATTGACTGGTTTGTATAACCAAGCATCTATTTTTATTTAAACAAATAGAAATGTACAAAAAAAAACAAAAAAAAAAAAACAGCAGACATATGAGACTGGATCAATAAATCTATAGTTTGAAACAGTTATTAGCTGAATTCTGATCTGAAATTTTCATTGTATAATGTTTAATCTATGTAATCTATAGAATTAAGTGCAGTGACAAGAAAAGTGATTATACTGAAAAACAAAAATTTGTTGGTTTAAAACATTTGTTTTTAAAGCTTTAAAAGAAGGCATTTTAAAAATATATATAAATATATACAAAAAATGTAAAACAAAAGGGAAAAGATTAAAAAAAATTACTCACTGTAAATAATGAATCTATAATATAGCAACAAAAAAAGGGAAACAAAAAATATAGGTTAACTGGTTATCAATCCTCACTCTGCAAAGCCAATTGAGGACAAAACTATATGCAAATGGTTTAACCCGTTTTTGTTATTTCTTTGTTGTTGTAAGATTTTTTTGATCCATCACACAATCTTAACACAAAAACGAAACTATAGAATTTGCTGCAGAAGGTAGTAAAGAAAAGCAAGAATAAAAAACTAAATATCAATTGTAAGAAGACAGAATGTATGGTTGTTAGCAAAAGGGACAGCCCAACATGCAAATTACAAATCAGAGATACTAAAATCAAACAAGTGCAAAAATTTAAATATCTAGGTGGTGTTTTCACAAAGGATGGAAAATGCAACACCAAAACAGGAATTACAAGAGATAGCAAAAAGCTAAACAAATTATTAAGAAACAGGAAAATTTCATTAGAACTGCTACATAATATCAGTCCTCCTATATGGCAGTCAATGCTGGACAATTTCATCATCAATGAAGAGGAGACTTGAGGCTACAGAAATATGTTTCTACAGAAAGATGCTGAGAATACTATGAACTGAATATGTAAGCAATGACAAAGTTTTAGAGAAAACAGAAACAAAAAGGATACTTATGTTTATTATTAGAAAGAAGCAGTTGAAACTTCTAGGGCACATAATGAGGAAAGAGGGCTTAGAAAATTTGATATTCACTGGATATATTAAAGGAAAGAGGGACAGAGGAAGGCAGTGCATGACCAAAGAAATGAGCTTGTGTAAATGGATGGCAAAAGAGGAATTATGAGAGATAGCAAAAAGGCAAACTTTACAAAAAGTTATAAAAGACAGGAAGTTGTGAAAAGCCATGATTGCCGATGTCCTGAAGGGACAACAACACATAGAAGATTTTTTTTCTTATCCTTGTACCTCTTCCTCCTTTGTTATATATATATTTTGTATATATTTATAGATACTTTTAAAATGTCTGTTAAAATCTTTAATAAATAGATGATGGATTCATTGACATACCTACATATAAATACATAGACATGTGTATATACACATATATACTCATTGTGTGTATATATATATATATATATATATATATATATATATAATCATCCACAAACTGTTTCACTGTATCACAACTCCTAGGTGCGGCTAGGCCGGGATCAAAACCCAACTAATGTAACATCAGTCAGATATCTTACCACTAGGCCATTGTCGCACAGCAGAAAGGAAGGAATTTTAACAGTTTTTCTATACAAAATATGCTCGGAGAACTCAATTCATACTTGAAGAGTAATGTAACATTATATATATATATATATATATTTATATATATATATATATATATATATATATATATATATATATATATATATATATATGCATACATGGCCCTTAGCCTGACACGCTGGTCTGTGAGGTGTTGACAGGAAGCAATAATTTTGTAATAATAAATTTGTAATAATGTTTGAAGTAATAACCATGTCAATATGAGTTTTCATGAAAAAAGGAAATGCACTTTCCTTAAAAAGGAAAATAGAGCTTTGCTGCACTGTGATGCTCTTTGTAGCTCAGTGGTAAAGCACACTGGAGCAAATCCTGGTTCCTCCTACAAAGGGGATCACAGTGGTGTCTATTTCAAATATAAGTATCCACTATAATAACCTTTGAAATAATAAAAAAGTTGGATTAAAAATAAATCCATTAATTCTTTAGAAAATATATATATATATATATATATATATATATATATATATATATATATATATATATATATATATATATATATATATATATATATTTATGTATGTATGTATCTATCTATCTATCTATATATATATATATATATATATATATATATATATATATATATATATAATGATAAATTAATAAAAATCCATATCAATTATAATTTATTTCATGAATATTGTTATAATCATCTCTTCAGACCAAATATTTTTAAGATTTTCTAAAAAAAAAAAAATATATGAATTTGGAGAACAAACACTTTATATTACATTTTGAAATTTTTGTGTGCCTTATTCAATTTCAATGTATAAAGTGCATCAATGAAAATTATACACACATTGTTGACACTATGTGTAGTCAGTAAGTTCTGGTCAGTTGTGTTGGATAGGAGTCCAGCCAGCTTTTATATAGAGATTGTTAATCTATGAATAGTGTTGATAATTTAGCAGGAACCGTCATTCAGCAGAAAAGTCAATAGATAGGCCACATCGATAAACTGACCAACTAAATATAGTCATGCAAGTCAGTGTGTGTGTGTGTGTGTGTGTGTGTGTGTGTGTGTGTGTGTGTGTGTGTGTGTGTGTTTGTGTGTGTGTGTGTGTTTCTGTGCATGGACAAAGTTTTGCAGTGTTATTAAAATGAAGGAAAATGTGGAATATTTTGGTTTCCCTTGAATGTCTCTTACTATTCTGTTTTTTATTTTTATTTTTTTTATAAAGAATTCTCATCTTGGTGATTTTTTTTTTCTTTGTTTGAAAATTGTTTGGTTTTCATTTTTTTCATCTGTACTTTTTAATTTTATGAATGTCAGATTTTTCTTTTTCTGTGGTTTTGTACATGAAAGCCAAAATAATTTACATGATTTATCTTCTATTTTGGTCCATTCTAATTCCAATGTAACATTTATTTTAACACAAAAGGAGGCACAAATTAGTGAAGTTGGCTGCTTCCCAAATATCAATCAATGAACTGAGTTCAGACTCTCGTCCTAACTAATGATGTCATTTTGCAAGGAATATTTTTTAAAAGTGGCAATCAAACCGTCACTTTGCTTATTATTATGAGCTGTTACGTCGACACTGGCACAATACAAAAATAGATCAGTAAGAAAGTGGCAGATGCTGAGCCTCCCTGTGAATAATCCAATTTCTCTGCAAATCTCAGTCCCAAAATTGAGGACAGACAAGATATTCAATCCCATAAAAATAAACACTTCTTTCACTATTTATACTTCAGGATCCATCTCATTCTGTTGTAATCTATCTATCTACTCTTGTCTCTCCTTTTCTATCTATCTCCTCTTTATCTCTTTACTTCTCCTTTTGCTGAGATTTAATAAAACCTATTTGGATGAATTCTTGTTGTCTTATATATCTGCTCAAATTACTTATTTTTGCAACCAAATTTAAGTTTTATGTATAAACCAGTTGTCAGAGTTAGATAAATCTATTCTTTTACACAAACATACATATATATATATATAATCATTTTGCCCCAAGCAAGGCAATAAAGTCACTAAGATGCATTAGGGTTGCTGAGAGTGAAGAAAACTAAGCAAACCTTAGTGAAGAAAAATGAAAATAAAAAGAACAAGATTCAAAATGACAGCATATGACAACTGACATGTAAATTTTTGTAAATCCTAGTTAACAAGAAAGCAAGAAACTGGAAGAGAGTTCCACAAATAAGAGGTGCAGGAAAAGAAAGTATTAAAAAAGAACTTACAGTTACATCTAGCAATTTCAACAGCAAAATAATGATGGGACCCAGCTGCCAATCTAGTACTACACTTCAGAACAATTGCAATGAAAATATTTGTAGCAAAAGTACAAGGAGCCATTGTTATGGCAGTAGGAATATGATTGAAGCCAAGATGTGTGTGTGTGTGTGTGTGTGTGTGTGTGTGTGTGTGTGTGTGTGTGTGTGTGTATACTTGTCTTATTCCATCAATAATGCTTGGCTCTATTGTCTCTTTCCTCTTGCCCTGTTTCCTCTGAGTCAGTCCATATTGTCTGGTGCAGAGATGAAGGGACTGAATTCCCAATTATTATGCCACAAATCAACTTTTTAATCCTCTTTCTTTCTTTTCAATGCACAACATACAGATTGAGTTTCAAAATTTACTAAAATGAATTTAAAATCAAAACTTGTAAAATTGATTTATCAGAAATATTTAATTAGTACATAAAATAAATAGAGGGAAAGAAAAGTAGCAATAAAACCAGTGGAAACCAGAAAACAAGTTGAAGATGTTTCATATATATATATATATATATATATATATATATATATATACATACATATATATGCACATTTCATTGAATACGACAGACAAGGTGCTTTTATTTAGTTTTTTATACAAATTCTCATGCAATCTAATAACTTTTTCTTTTCAGATGATTAATTATATAAAAACTGTCCGAATGTTCTTTTTATCCAAGCACTTTCAGCTATATACATTTAGCCATTTTCAAGGATTAAATATTTTAACCGTGAAATAAGAAATAGTTTGTTGCATGTATGTTTTATAAAATGTTGACAACACTAATATAATAGCATCATCTACATGCAAAAAAAAGGCTAAAAATAATGGAAGACTTATTAATAAAAAAAAACAACACTTAATAATATTAACTCTGAACACAGACAACATCTTGGCCATATTTTTAAAAATTAAAACAATTTATAAAACACAAAAACGACGGGTGTTTCCAGCAACAGCATATATATATATATATATATATATATATTCTGTTGCTGGAATGTATATATATATATATATATATATATATATATATATATATATATATATATATATATACTGTTGCTGGAATCTCCTGTCGTTTTTTGACATATGAGGATCAAGCAGCTCAGTTCCTAGGAACCAACAGCCAGACACCAGCACATATGATTTGATTATAGTGGTGAAGGCTTTGTGCAGAACCAACCACACTTTTTGAAGAGTCGAATACAGAGACCTGGTGCACACAGTATGCCACAAGGTTCCCAAAAAACCCTCCGCAGGTTTTTGAATTCAGAGTTATTCTTCTCCTAGACCAGTTGCCATTCAAGGCTGCTATAGAATCCAGTCTGTCCAGCTATTTACCCGTAGCCGGGGGAAGAAGAAGAGGATTAATACCTTTCCCAAGGGTATAGGCACGTAAGTGAATGTAATGGATTTGACTGGAATTTGAACTTGGCTCTCCAATTCTTCAACCTGAGGCTCTATCCATTACTCCACCATGCTTCCTAAATATATATGCTCTACTTTTGTATCGAGCACTATTCTTTAAAAATAATAACTAAAATACTAAGGGACTTTGGATTATTTACCTAACCAGTTCCTTCCTATTTTCTATATATTTTTTCACACATATATATATATATATATATATATATATATATATATATATATATATATATATAACCAAATGGGTATATATAGGTAGATGTATGAGTGAGTGATCATTTACAAATACATGTAAATACTGTATAGTGTAAGAAAAAAATAAAATAAATAACAGAGCTATTTAATATACATTAAGAAATATACATAATACCTTACATTGATTGTACAACTCTGAGTTTCATGCTGACACAATTTTCAAGTACAGGTATTTTTATTTTGGGGTAACACCATTTTATAATATTTCTTGTTATTGCAAGATACTTTATTGTTGGGGTGGGTTATTATTGTTGTGAAAATATTTAAATGAATTGTAGTTTAATTAAACCATGATTCATTTAAATATTTTAGCATTTAATATATACATATGTTCAAATGTAGTCAAAATAT
>CAHIKZ030005236.1:472500-542500 GCA_903632075.3 Acanthosepion pharaonis | reverse complement strand
AATCCCTCTCTAATACATGTTTCACTAAAAATGACTGGCAATTATTTCAATTAAGAATATAAAATATTGTTCTGGTGTGTGAAAAAGAGATTTCTTTGGGAATAGAAATTGTTCAAATAGTTGTTCATTCTGACCACTTTAGATTAGCTATTTTCAAAGATTTAGATTGCGCTATTGCAAATTGTGTGTAAGCTGTTAGGCGGTAGATATATTTTACTCTTTTAGCTATTTTTAATGAAACAGACACACACACACACACATATACACATATATCCAGGTAAGATGAGAACAAATAGAGTACAATACTAACATTTGTAACATTTTATTTAAAAGAGGACTCAAACCAAAGTAGAGCAATATTATTTTAGGATATTACACTGAAAACATGTCAAAATCACTACACAATTGCAGTCATGTTTCAATGTATATCAAGGCATCTCATCAGGCAATTGTAAATTACTGGTGAGTGAATGATTTATTTAGATTTAAAAGCAAAATACAACCTCTTTTAAGAAAAGTAAGAAAAAAGATGTTATAAGGTTTGTGGGCTTTACTCTGATCAATCAATCAAATATGACCTACATTAAATTTAAACTAAGCAAAGAATCAAAAATTAAAAATTATTTTTTATAAATGGGTCATGACCCGTAGATTGGCAGCTAATAACAATCAGGCATAAACTAAAGTGGATGCAAATGGTTACATAAATTATACAAATTAGACAATGCCGTTTCCTAAGAAATAAAAATGGCATGAAGAGGCAATTTAACAAAATGCTAAACAAGCTATATGCTTTGTTAATTTCCTACATAAAATTTTTTTATAGTAGATAAATAAATAGCTTCTTTAAGAAACTAGTAAATAACTTAAACATATAGAATTATTTGGTAAATTAATACACAACTGTTGAATAAAGATTCTTCATATAAGATGTTAATAACACTAACCAATCAATGTAAAATGTCAAAAATACCAACCAAATACCAATACATCTGTACAAGATGTTACTAATACTACCAGGAGATTAATACAAAATTATATTAAATCCAACTTAATCTTGCAAATAGAAAGATAAGACATATATGGTGCAATGCAGTACAACTAAAATATAAGAGAAAGCATAAGTTTAACTGAATTGTAAGGTATTTATTCATTCTTTAGCGATTTTGACATGCTTTTGGTGTAATATCCTTACATATATATATATATATATATATATATATATATATATATATGAACAAGAAATTTTAACTAGGGTAATTGAACTTTGCTTGACTGTGAAAGGTTTCCATAGCTGAGCAGTCTAAAAATGTATCAAGTTACTTTCCCCTAGAAGGAGGAAGCAAGTTCAAACCCTGCTAGAAGGCATTTTTTCCTTACTAAGGCTCTTGAATGCACAGGCCGGGTAGACATAAATTTATAACGTTTTAAAAACAGGGATCATGTCTGTTCAAATGTTTACAGTAAAAAGAAATAATGTTGGATTGTAAATAAAATCCATTAATTTCTTAGAAATTACTTTGTTTACATTTTAGATATGAAAAAGCAGTAAGACTCTTTAATGCATAGGTTGGTAGATATAAATATGGTAATTAGCCGTTTTTCTACAGGGAAACATTTGGCATTCATTGACCAAGCAGCCAGTACATTTTTCAGTTGAAATTTATAAAATCTTTCTGTTAAAAGAATCTTTCAGGGAAATAGGTTTCTCAAGTAGCTAGTATCACGGTTTCCAGTATTGATGGGGGTTTCCTTTTTAGCCCTTTATTTGAAGTAGTGTGGAATGTCAACATCTTGATTATACCATTATTTTTTCTCTTCTCAAGCCCAGTAGCTGTTATTACTATTTTCAGTATTGATGTGGGTTTCCTTCCTAACCTTTTATTTGAAGTTGTGTAGAATGATAAACTCTCTCTCTCTCTCTCTCTCTCTCTATATATATATATATATATATATATATATATATATATATATATATATATATATATATATATATATATCTTGACCCAGTATTCCTTATATGCTGAATCTTTTCTCTATTTACATTCACAACACCAACTTCTTCAAATATTATCTTGTTGCCAAATTCACTTTTTTACTTCTTAACCTCTTAATTCTTCTCTTTTATTTTCTTCTTGTACTTATATTGCCAATGTTTCCAATTTCTTTTTTTAGATTGCTCTTTGATCTGTCTTCAAATTCTTCACAATTTTTAATATTGTGTTCTCTTCAATCAATAAATTTAAAATATTTTGATTCTCTTTTGAGTTTATATCTTCTTCTCAACACATGAAAATGTACATATATCTGAAACTGAAAATAAATATCAATAACTTGTCAATACATTTAGTTACAATATGATAAACAACACTTGAATTGCATAACAAAATCCCACACCACCAAATAAGTTATTGTAAATATTTCTAATTTTAGTTTCAATTAAGTAATAGTTTTTTGTTTTGACTTTTATTTTCTGCTTGACTTTCTCAACAATTGAGCAATTGGCAAAAATCCTGATTGAGGATTAAAGCTGATTGATAAAGTTTCTCCAGGCAACAGAAAAAAAAAGTCTTGGTTTTATACAGTTCCACTGGATGATCTTATTCCAGTCAACAAGCGGTGACACCTCCATTAAAAATTAAAGTCCCTGGTTGACTGAAGCTTGTGAGCTTGTGAGCTCAATCCCTGCACTGGGCAGTACATTTTATTTTTCTCTTCAACCATACTAATAAAAACAGATATTATAATCTGGAACTCACATTCTATAACTAATATTTAAATAGAAGTATATGCAAATGAACACTTGGCTGAATGGTAGAATGTTTTTTTTTTCCAACTTTGAGACCCTGGTTCAGATCTCAACATCGTCAATTAAGCAGGAAGATTACTTCTTTTTATTGGTATGGTGGAGGTGGTCCCAACATGCAGCACTGTTGGAAAATGTCTGGAAACCACACCCACAAGTTGACTCAAGCCTTTGAGTGAAATTGGGTAGATGGAACATATTGTGGAAGCTATCCACGGTTGTGCTAGTGTGAAGCCACAAGTCATTGTGACTGAAGGTTTGGTGTACTTTGTTCAAAACACTGATCATGCCAGGTTAACTAAGGTCCACTCAGCATAGTTGCTATATAAACAGTAGGTGGATTCTGTGGGTGTGGAACAAATGCAAATGTATCTTAGCAAGCACCTGCAACAGGGATTATTTAAATGGGTGTGGTCAGAAAATGAGTAACCAGCTATTATAAGTATCTACGCAAATGAATGGCAAAATGTAAATCTTCTTATTAACTTGTTTCATTCTGAGAAGGGATTATTAACAGATTTAGTGTTGGAATTAATCTTATATATATAAAAGGTGGGAAAATGTGATTGGAGAAATCCAAGTACTGCTTATGATTTACATCAAAACTTTAAAGATTCAGGAATGCTCATACCTTATATTTAAATTTTTGGCATCTAGTGTAGCTATAAACTTCACCTATTTCATTCAGCTTTTTCCTCAATTTTACTTTTTGTCATTTTTGTTTACAATTATCCTACAGTGTATTCAGAAGAAAGAAGATATGTTGTATATTTCTAGATGTAAATTTACTGTAGAAGGTTCTGAAATTAGAGCATTTTCAATACATTTTCACCTTAATAAATTGTTATCTCTTTTAATCAGAACTATGTTCTTTAAGTCAAAATTATGGTCTGACCTATTACAATGAAGTATGTCCTGAAAATTTTACCAATATTGGTTCATTAATAAAAACTTAATTGCAAAAACAATCACTTAAAATCTGCCATAGAGAAGTGATTTTTTTATGTCCATCATCTGTGCTGACTTGATGCATTTGTAAAATAAAGTGTAGTCGCCATTGTATCTAGTCAATCCAAACTACTGTTAAGTCAACAAGGTTCAGTTAGACATTTCTGGAATAAAGGGGGATGTAGGTTTCAAGCCTGATGGAAGGCACATTTTCTTCAAAAATCTTGAGTGCACAGGCCGACAGATAGAATTCACACTGTTTCAAAAAATACAAATGAACTAATGTAATGAGAAATAATGTCAGATTAAAAATAAAATCCATTAATTTTTATGTTTGGTCATTTAGTCAGATTTTTGGAAGTGTGTTGGACTGAGAATTTTTCTGCACCCCCACATAAATGAGGTGTGTGCAAAAGTTTCCAATGAAAAACCATTAAAAAAAGAACTGGTACCATTTTCACACACCTAATAAATAAGAATAGATGTATGTATAGTGTAATGGTTATTGATATGGAAATTGGAATCAGCTATGTGAGTTTGAGTCCTAGCCTAGCCACATAGACCAGACTCTCTTGCCTTGGGTGACAGCCATTCTAGGAGAAGAGTAATACTGAATTTAAAACCATGAAGAAGTCAGTGGGAAACTACTCCAGTATATTTCCCAAAAAGTCATAGCAATTTACAGTTAAAACTTAATTTTGAAGTGAAATTTTTATTTAAATTATATACATTGATCGGTCTGTTGTCCTCATCTTTATTGCCATATTCTCAACGTTTTTGTTGTTGTATGCTTCAGCCTTCTTTAGGTGATTAAATATTAAAGAAAGGAAGCTGTGGTGAGCCTGCATGATGAATGGACATGGCAGCTAAAATATGGAAAATAAAGATGGTTTTCATTTTATTCATTATAATATAGTTTATTGGTTCTGTGATAACTCTCTTAGATTATTTTTTAGTTTACTCTATTTTCTTTTTAATCATTTCACTCTAAGGTGATAAAGCCACTAAGAGGCAAGTGATTGCTGATAGCGAAGAAAACTGAGGAAACCTTACTGAAGAAAAAAGGCAATAAAAGAACAGGTTTAAAGAAGACAAAAGATAACAATTTGAATTGCATTTAGGGGCATTTAAATTTTTAATTTAATTTTTAAAATGTTAAAACGTAAATTTGAAGTGGAGTTTTTATTTACATTATTCAGACTGTTGTCCTCATCTTTATTGCGATATTCACAATGTTTTGGCAATTGTATGCTCTAGCCTTGTTTAGGTGATTGGAATTTTGAACTGAACCCGTTATTTTGTTCACCAGGGTAGATTGTTCTAGTTCCACATGCTATGCCTCTTCCGAATGTCTCAGTTAACTCAACTCTCCAAGATTTTGTTCACCACTGCTGTAGCCAAGTATTGAACTCAAAACTCTTTGGGTCAAGTCACTGAATCCAATCAACACTTTTATGTACTGGGCCATCAGTATATGAATTTTTGAAACTTATAAACTTAATGTGTTAGTAATCAGGAAATGTCTCAGTAAAGGGAGATAACTGAAACATCTGGAAGTTTGGAGTGTCCAATGACCATAACATTGTGAATATGGCAATAAAGATGAGGACAACAATCTGAACAATGTAAATAATTACAATACCTCATCTCATATATATAGACAGATATTGGAGTTTTTAATTGACAAAAGAGTAAATTTTAAGAAAAACTTACTTTTCTCAATTGTTAAAAACTGCACCTGAAAATTAAGTGAACATTTTTCAGTTTGGTACCCCACCTTGCTCAATATCCTAGATAAACTGTTGTGAAGGCTTTCAACCAGGAACTAATATGTTTGTCAGTTGGACTATAAAACCTCACCCAGTTTAAGATCTTAACACCTGCAGTAATAATAAAAAATGTGTGATATTTGGCCTTTGACTCAACCTAATTACAGTAATCTCATAATAGAGATTTGAAACTTGTTCTGCTAGCTGAACCCTGTTGGCCCCCTTGTTGAGTTCCTTTTAAATTTCTTTTAAGAACTTGTTCTACAATTAGTGTTTTTTCTCTTGCTACTGATCAGCATATTATGCTCCATCAAAGATGGATGGTGAACCAGCCAACGCCAACTTTGCCTTATCTCCCTGATAAAAATAATGTATGGCAATCTATTATCTTGAAAGGTCTGGTTAATCAGAGGATTTACATGCATTTCTATGGAGTTAGAATGCCTTGTTAGACAGCCAGGCACCAAACACTTTGTCTAATGCAACAGATGTACACAGAACTTTTTGGGGGGTCAGAGAGAAAGAGTGGGGACTTGAGAAATTTTTTTTTTTTTTTAATTTGTATACTGTTAAAAAGAAGATATCTTTGATTAGTTAGAGTTTTTACAAGGTTAGATTATATTCTAAAGGAAATGCCAAATACACTGTTTAGCAAAACTTTTGGAACACCTTGGTAAATTAATTACTTTTGTTAATTTTACCCCAAAATCAAAAGATTAATCAAAATCAAGATTAACAGATTCCTTTCTCTGATAGCAGCTCAGAGTAAGAAATCAGAGAGCAAAGTTCAGATTCCAGTCAAGTTCATTAGATTCACTTATGTGCATGTTAGATTTATAAACATTTCCTATTTGTTCTTTATCCTATTATTCTACCAGATTCCAATCCATATTTGTTCTGTATTTGATTCCAATTCATATATATATATATATATATATATATATATATATATATATATGTAATAAATGAGAATTTCAGTGTTTTACTGTGTCACACTTTTTCAACTTTACTCCTATAGGTTGTAGCCTAACATACCATACCATTTTGGAATCAGCAGACACCATGAGCAAATTTAAACATTCTGGGCCAGATCTGGAATTGTAATCGTGAAATTCTGAATTCTCAATTTTTCATAACTGCGAATGTTTTCAGTGATTTTTTACATGATTTTGCAATGAATTTCTTTGCACAATAACAATTTTTATAACTTTATTAATTGAAATTAATTGTGAAATCCAGCAAAAGTCACCCATGAAATAAAAATAATTGTTTGTACAGAAAGTAAGGACCTACATACATCAAATTGTCTTTAAATTAAGTGGCAGCAAAAGAATTATTGTTGAACTTTTAAAAGGTAAGCTTAAATATTAATGCAATATTTAAATGAAGTGATCAATTTTCATTTCTTCTGTAGTTTATTGTTGCCTATTACATCTACTCCTCCCTACATGTGATGAAGGCCTAATCATGAGCCCTCCACAGGAGCTAGCATAAATTTAAGCTAATATATATATATATATATATATATATAATGCATATGTGTGTGTATATGGTAGGCACTTGGCTGAATGGTTCCAAACATGTCGAGTTGACCCATGCCTTGTGACTGAAATTAGGTAAACAAAACTGTTTGGAAGGCATCGATGGTTGTGGTAGCACAAAGTCACAAGTCTTCATAACAGAGGGTTTGAGTGTACTATCCTTGTTCAAATTGCTGATTATGACAGATTATTCACTCTCTCTCAGAAACTGTAATATATATATATATATGTATCTTTATATATATATATATATGTGTGTGTGTGTGTGTGTGTATGAGTATGTGTGCCTGATTCAGGAATATAGTTTCAGTAAACCAAGTAAAAAATTCCAGTTACAATTGTTAGTGCCATTCTGACAAAACTGCTGTCATGAAAGTCTTAAACCCAATTATCCCTGCCTTTTTATCTCATGTTTTATCATTACTGCACTGTGATACCAGAGAAAGGAATTTATTATCTGCTCTGGTTATAAATGCAGAATTGTTGCTATATCCATTGTCAGCCTTGACAACATCTTCACCTCTCTCTCTCTCTCTTGCTTCATTATATATGCACACAACAAGAGAGAAGGAAATGAGAAAGAAGATAGGCAAAATAAAAGGAAAAGGATTATAGTACAAGTAAAAAGAAGAGAGACATATGATTCTATGCTAAATAATAAGTACTACCCATGAATGTCACCTGTTTCCTTTGCCTGTCAACCAAAAGACCCAAACGCAAATTTTAATAGACCTGCCTGTCTTTATAGAATATGTCACTTCTTCCTTCAGCCAACCCCTTACACTCACTCTGTGTTCATTTGCAATTGACACCATTCATAAGGAGAACCTTCTGTACTTGAAGCCTGACTTCAATCGTCTTCTGTCTTGTTTATATGACAGATTCATTTTGCTTAAGTTTTGAGTTAAACACTTTCTTCATATTCTTTCCTAAGAAAATGACAAATGAAGAGAAAGGTTTGTTTTCAGATAAGTCAGAGGATAAAGATTTAACAGTTTATTGAAATGTATCAATTTAATAATAATCATTTATCATAATAATTTCTGTTAACCATTTTGGTAAGGTTCTCCTTTTGTTGAATAAGTCATTTAATGTTGAGTAGAAACTAGTAAAAGAACTAACTGAATATTGTGCAATTTTATGTATACTTCTGACCATTGGTTATTTTGAAAGTGTCACCAAGTGGAATATTTGTTGTTAACAATTCTGGATTTGAAATCAATATATGTTGACATGCTATGATGGTAGAATAGATTTTATATATATATATATATATATATATATATATATAGTGAGTGTAATTTGGCAGAAATTGGTCTTTAAACAAGTTTTATTGAAGAGTATAGACATTCTATGTCTATTGAATTTATTCATTATCTTTTCCAAACTTCAGGTGACCTTCCACAAACCTGGCTGCTGTAGATACAAAAAAATATTCTAAAATCAAGTATAATTAACATATGTTACACAAAATATTCCACTTTACTTATACACACTCCTGATCATGACTCATGTGACTCAAAAGCTTGGCCATACCCTTGATTTTGGATTTTTTGTATCTGCAGCTACTAGGTTTGCAGAAGATTATATGCAGTATAGAAAAGGCAACGAGATTTGATAGACATTTCATGTCTATTGAATTTAACTAATGGGGATTAATATCACATCACATTGGGTAAGTCACCAGATAATGTATAAGCTATAGAAGAAAGAAATTATCTCCCAAATTTCTTTCCCCCATTATGGGCATTATTATAACCACCTTATTTCATGGACAGAATGGGATAGCTGAAAGAAAAGGAATGACAAATATGCTTTGTTCTCAGAGAGAGTTTTATACCATTAAATCATATGCTACATTGCATATTTACACATATTCCACACAGAGAAAGTATAAAACATGTATACAACAAGAAACAGTGTGAAAAGGAAATGAAAAGAGAGAGTCTTACTTGTGATATTTCTCAATGGGAACTTGTGCTGCTGGAGTATTCTTCTGTGTTTCTGGAGATAGCCATATTTAGGATTCCCAACAGAGTGGGCCAGATTTATCTAGTAAGGACATATTCTTCAAACAGGAAATGGCGAGTCATGGCTTTTGCCCAACATGAGGGCTGCAAGCCAAGGTAGATTCTGTAACTGGTAAAGATATATTCCCAAAAGAAAATGGTGTCATGGACTTGTAAGCTGCACTACACAAAAGTGACTGAGCAGGTTTTTACAACAGAGACTGACTAGCCACGCCCAGTAGATGGGTGTGGCCAGAAAAGAAGTAGCTGTATTATAATAATCATATATATAATATATATTATATATATAATAATATTAAAAATAAAATCTATGAATTATTTAGAAATTGCTTTGTTTCTGTTTTGGATATAAAACAGCAGATATTCCATTTTGAGAAAAATCTGGATGAGTGAATGTGCATTAAAGGCAAATAGAACCTTTCTTTATTGTGAAGTTCTTTGTAGCCAAGCAGTTAAACCATGCCAGATTAGATGATGGCTTCTCCTGTAAAGGGGATACAAGTTCAAATCCTGCTGGAGTGTGCATTTTCTTTATTAAGTTTTTTTGAGTTTGCAGCCCAGTAAATAAAATAAATATGGTTTAAAATCAATGGACTGTCTCCTCAGATAGGGGTATCCACTAAAAATAATGTTTGAAGTAATATATATATATATATATATATATATATATATATATATAAAAAAGTGAACATTGAAGTCAACAGGCTGTTTCATGCTAGATGCAATCGTCAGGCTGCCTGACGATTGCGTCTAGCATGAAACAGCCTGTCGCCTCTGAGTGTCGACTTCAATGTTCACTTTTATATTTATATTTACATATGCTCTATCTATATATATATATATATATATATATAATATTAAAATTATATATATTATATATATCACAGGCACCACAAGTATCTACAAACACTTGTTAGCACAAGGCTGAATCTTAGGTTGGTTTGTTTAAACAGTTGATAGCCCCTTACTCATAGATTTCCCAAATTTAGCACATTTTGACTTTCTACTTAAGTTTATTATAATCCTTGTGAAACAAGGTCAGAAAAGGTTTTCCTAGTGTGGATTTGAACTTTTCATTCAAGACTGATTGTACTTTCTTAATTATTTGTTCTAAAGTGTACAATTCAAAACCTTGTATATTTATTCCACCAAAAAAAAAAGAAAAAGAAAAAAAACATTACTGTTTTAAAACTGAGTGTCCATTTAAAACCTTATCTGATAATACATGGCAACTACCAAATTTCACTCTTACTACCACTTCTGGCATTAAAATGGCTCCAACCTCAAGGACCAACCCAATTATTTCTTATTAAAAAAATAAAAAGAATGAACATAAAATTATGTAGAATAAAAAAAAATGCAACCTACTTCTTATAAAATGTAAAGTAAATTTTCAAGATTTATTTTAGTAAATATTGTACATGCCTATACAAATACTAAGCACTTCAAACACCTCACAGTATGAATCAGCTTTAACAAATTTAGTATAGGAGATAAGGAAATTGAACTACATTAGAAGTACTTTCACACA
The DNA here is from genome assembly GCA_903632075.3 of Acanthosepion pharaonis. Taxonomy (NCBI): domain Eukaryota; kingdom Metazoa; phylum Mollusca; class Cephalopoda; order Sepiida; family Sepiidae; genus Acanthosepion; species Acanthosepion pharaonis. The sequence goes on along the minus strand of CAHIKZ030005236.1, from coordinate 531,875 downwards.
ACACCACTAGTTATGACAAAAACAAAACATTAACCTAAAAACCCAAGTTATGTTCCTAATCTTCATCAGATCAAGATTTTTATTTAGATGACTTGCCTGCCACTAAACATGTTCAGAACTATCTAAACTATCAGCTGTATACAATTGCTTTCTCAGATTGATGGTTAGAAGTTGCTTTGGGCAAATGAAACCTATAGGAAGATGCTGACATTCCAAGCTACATCAAACAAAATGTTAGGAAGGATGTGCCTATCAATACTGAAAAGAGCAATGACACTTACTAAACTTGAGAAACCTATTTTCCGGAAAAATTGTTTTAATAGAAAGATTTTATAAATTTCAACCAACAGTGTCACTGGCAGCTCAGTCAGTGACTGCTGATAAGGAAACAGCTAATATTGCCATTACCATATATTTCATCACCATTTACATTGCTCGGGCTATCATCCTCATCTTGGTTACCATATTTATCGCAACGTTTCGGCCGTTGTATGCTCCGGCCTTCTTCAGGTGGTTGGAATGTCGAACTGAACCCTTTATTTCACTCGCTGGAGTAGACTGTTCTAGTTCCACATGCCATGTCTAATGGAGGTCAGTTATCAATTATTTCCTGTTAATTCCCTTCTCCAATTTCTCCACCGCCTTATCCACACTTTGAAGAAGGCCGGAGCATACAACGGCCGAAACGTTGTGATAAATATGGCAACAAAGATGAGGATGATAGTCCGAGCAATGTAAATAGTGTACATAATACCTCATCTCAGAAATATAGACAGATACATATTCAGGTTATCAGATCTTGAACTTATTAAACAAATATATCAAACCTTTCATTCACACTAATGATTACATAATAATACCAAAGCAAATAGTAATTGCAGATATAAAATAAACAAATAGTACATATTTGCCTATTCTTTAAGGTAAATCAGATACAAGGTTAGGCTTAATGTGATGCCCGAAATGCTTACATGTGGGTAGAAGCAGAAATCGTTCAGTCTCATCACTTTCTTGAAGAATGAGGAGGTGCTGCTCCAGATTTAGAATCTCCAAAGACCAGCCACAAGTTTTGTACCATCTTGCCAGTAGATAAAAATGTTGATCTTTGCCTGACAGACATAAAATGTAAAATACATTGACTATTGCAATAAAAAGCAGCAAAAATAAGATGTATTAAGAAAATAATCATAAAATTAGTGATTAATCTTAAAATATAAATATTAGATTTAATTTCCAAAACCTCAGAGAAAAACCAATATTTTATATAAAAAATTATTCTTATTTACCTTATTTACATGGGGACTATTGTCCTCATCTTTGTTATTATCAGAATGTTTCAGCCATTGTGATCTCTGGCCTTTATCATGTGCTTGTCAATCTGGGTAAGCTTCAGAGAATTTCAAACTGAACCCTTTATTAAATCTACAGGGGTAGATTGTTCTTGTTCTACTGCTCATGTTTAGGGATATGTCTAGTTCTTATTTAGTACTGATCAGTTATTACTTGCCCCATTTGCACTGAGTCCAAGTATACAAGAATTGAACTCACAATTTCTATATCATCAAATCATAAACCAATGCTTTAAAACACTAGGCCTTGTTTATATGACAGGCAATAATATTCTGCCTTGTCATACTTCTCTGTTTGATTCCATTATGTGTACTCTTATATTTTACTATGGTCTGAATGTGGAAAAAGAAATATATCATTGTTTGTGGCTCAATACCATTTATCACATGAACATACCAGCTCTGCTTAAAGGCTGGTGTCAGAGTTTATTATTTCTAAATAAATAACATTGATTTTTTTTTAAATTTTATACCATAAGAAGCATTAATGGATTTATAGGTGACAGGATAACTTTTAGGATAGACTGGTGGTGTTATGATTATTGACATGAGAAATGGAATCAACAAGCTGAGTTCAAGTTCCAGATGAGGCTGTTGCATTCACTTCACACTAATGCCATTAAAAAAGGCATGAATCTATCTCATCCCTCATCTATAGCAGGGAAAGGTAAGCTCTCTTGCTTTAGTTAGAAACAAGTCTTGGAGAAGAACAACTCATAAAAAAGGCAAAAGGAAACCATTCCTTCCAAGAAAAGTCATAGCAGTTGATAGATATTAAAAAAAATGAAAGCTGTGGAGGACCATGGACACCTATGTCCTATGCTTGAAGAACATAGGAGTTAAGAAAAATGTGTTTTATAGTACTTTAGGGAACACTATAAGCAATAAACCTCCCCAGTGCCCAAAATAGGTTCTATATTGTCAATGATGAAGCAATGATCATCATTGGTGATAAAAGATGACTTTTAAATTGGTTCCTGCAGTCCATGATGACTTTTAATGATTCCAAGAGGAATCTGACAAAATCAACAAATGACATATTTCAAACTTGTAAATTAATTCAATTCTTCATTTCCTTTGAGTAAATTCATCAGTTGCTTTGTTGGAGAAAGTAACAGTACCACGTCCTCTCTTCATCTTTTTAAAGAGCAGGAAAAAGCAGCTAATTCCACAGCTTATTTGCTTACTTCTTTCCTAGATCACTAAACCTTTATGTCTCAACCTTCTTTCATTCAGTTCTTCTATGTTGCTTGTGCTTGAATATAGAATTGGTGCAGTAGTGTTATATATATATATATATATATATATATATAGAGAGAGAGAGAGAGAGAGAGGCCTTCTCTGCTTTCACTACTCTACTAAATGAACACATGTTCACAATATATTCTAAGAAATGAAGGAATGGGAGATTTTTTTAAATTATCACAAGTGCAAGGAAGAAATTTAAAAAAATGCATCGCATACATGTACACTTTGCCACTGATCATCATGTGTTACAAATATACTGAAAGGAGTTGTTATAAAATAATTCTCCTTCTGTTGCCCTTATATACTAAATGCATACAATTCTGGTCTTACTGAGCTCATTTCAATTCAAAATTGGTCATTTATCACACAGTAACTCAGCTCAAGCCACCAAACCAGACAGCCACAAATGGCCATTACTTTTGTAAACATAGATTTTAAAGATTTTATTGATTTCTAAACAAAGTGATGTTTACATTAAGCTCACATAAGACAAAGAAGGAAATGCTGTTTCTTTTTTTTTCTCTTTTTTGGTTTAAGAAAAGTTTCCAGTGAAATTCTTTCCATTATGTATCAAACCCAATTACAAACCATGCTTCTTTTTTTAAATGTTCTTCTTTTTAGAAGGCTTATTTACCTTTTTTTTTTTGTCAGACATGATCTAATGGATTTTGTGTTAAAACAAATTTATCCCTCTTTTTTGTAATTTTATTTCAAGAACTAAGTGCTATTTGATAGTATGTTTTGCTACAAGCTTTGTAAAAGCACAACATGCTATGCCAGAAATTCTCAACCACTCTGCCAGACACACTAGTGTGCTGCAAAATATTATCACAACATACATATGTGTGTGTGGAAGTAGTAATGGTACAGCATTAGTATTTGAATAAATGAATATGTATTAAACTTTTTTTTAAATAATTATTTTCACTATTCTTTGATTATGTTATTTTAAATACTTTTTTTCATATTCATTTTTTAAAAAGTATTTTTATTTTTTTTAAATTTTGCTAAATATGCCATGATATTTTCATTTGTTCCTAGTTGTGCCTTAAGAAGGTTGAGAAACACCATTTCTAACCTTCACAACTAGGGCCTGCCATACCCTGTACACTGGGATAAATCAGCCTTATTCCCTTCATATCCCATTAGTAAGGAGGAAGTTTCACTTGGAAAGCTTCTTCCTAAGAATTGCTACTTGGTGGGAACAGGTTCCTGAGAAGATATTTTTCCCAATCTACACTTTTTCTTCTTTTTATGCTCATGCAACAACCTTGTTCGGTAACCATCTACCATGAATGACTCTTTAGCCTTGTATTGAGTGAACATTAGTAAAAAAAGAAAAGGAAATAATAAGTTTTCAAATAATCTTTGTTAATATTTTATTCTGTTCATTAAATTTTACAGAAAATTCTAGATGTACAATAAATGAACCTAAGTGAGTTTATTCATTTCATGTTTTTTGTGTGTTTTAATGTCATTTACTTTCAGGATATCATCAATCATGACTCTCCATAGATTGCTTTTCTTTATTATCTGTGAAGCTAGTAGAAAATTTACTCTGGGTGCAGGCCGAATACTGATCATATTCAGTCAGGTCGCCCACCGAAGAAGTCTGTTGTTTATTTAGACCCAAAACTTCTAGTGACATGGGAGCAACAACACTGATGATGCATCTAGAGTCAGCACTTAAAGGTGTAATTTTAACAATGAATTGCCATGACTTTTTGAGAAAAACTAGTTTTTCATTTCCTTCTCCATGTTTTTTAATTCAGAGTTTCTTTCCCCTAGATTGGCTACCATCTAAGGCTAAAGAGCTTAGTCTACCTTGCTATTTACTCATACCTCAGAGGAGAAAAGATAGATTTATGCCTTTCTCAAGTGCATCAGTGCATAAGTGAAAGCAGAAGGCTATGCTAAGATAGAATTTGAACTCACTTTACTAATTCTGTCAGATAGATTGATATTTGCTATTTTAAAGTATAGATAAATAATCTAATAACTCAAGTTAGAATTTACACTGTAATGAATGTCACAAGAATTACACAAATGAAACATCTAGGAATTTAAATAAAATAGTATATGAACACAAAAGAGGTTTTCTAAAAAACATACTCAATGCATTAGTCATTCATTGTAATAAGTCTGACCATAATTTCAACTTAATGCAGTTTTAATTAAAAGAGAAAGTAATTTATTAGGGCAAAAATGTATAGAAAGTGAACTAATTTCTGAGTTTTTCACAGTAAATTTGTGTCTAGATTCATACAGCTTATTACCATTCTTAACACAACTACTTCTCTTACAATGTATTTAAAAGCAAAAGCAATTAAAAACAAAAATGACAGAAAACTGAATGAGGTCAGCTTGGATGACAGAAATTTAAAAATATAAATCTTAAAATTAAACATTCCTGAATCTTCTGTGTTTCTCAATATAGAATTGTAACCAGTGTTTTTTTATATTTTGTTCCCTTGTCCTGCACACACGCACACACACACACACACACACACACACATATATATATATATATATATATATATATATATATATGATTCTATCAATAAAACATTTATTCTGAAAATGTCCTTTCAAAGGCTGATATGCATAATACAGGATATTTTCCCATTTTGTCATTCAGTTACTTACCATTTGTCTGATATATATTTAGTTTATATATTATATTTTCTTATATATGTTTCATTGAATGTAATCATTGAAATACAGGTTCTTGTACAATCAGTGAAGTTAAGAAATGTCTAGCCTGATCAATAAATAGATGGGTGACTGCTTGGAATAACTGGTTCTGTAAGCTTGAATATGCAGGTGTTGTAATGAATAATGACTTGGAATTGAAACTCAGCTCTTAATTGGAACTCAGGCATCAATTGGAGCTTAGCTTCCAATTCCAGTCAAATTCATTATATTCACATATGTGCAAATATCCTTGGGAAAGTTATGAAACAACTTCTTCTCTCCCCAGCTATGGGTTAATTAGTAGAACTTGTATCAGAAAATAATTATTATCTAAAAAAATATCCTTACAATCTAAAAATATTTTCTGGTTTTAAATAATCTGCTGTAGGTTGATAAGCCATAAAAAACAGATCAATCAATCATTGAATGTGATTGACAATGAAGTTCTTTTTCATTCAGTTTTTCTAATTTTCATTGATTTTTCTTTGAGGACTAAGAAAGTGTAGAAACTCTTTATAGTAATTATTATCTCAATCACTTTCAGATTATTGATTAGCCACTTTCAAGGGGTATGTTGTTTTTATATTTTTCTGTATTTGTATTCTAAGCTCTGTTGTCTCAGAGTTGTAATAATTCCATGCTGAGGTACCTTCAAAACACCTCTAACATGATCTTACATGTTTCAAAAAAAGTGATGTTGAGTATTGGCTTAAAACTTTTATTGGACACAAGCAAATTTTGATATCAAATTTTGGGACAAAAAAGTACATTTTATACACCAAAAAATACAATATAATCTAGTCTGAATTATAATATCAGGGTAATTAAAAAATATGGACTATTGATCTCTGCTTATTTTAAAGTACAGATAAGTTTACTATTCATTCATACATTGAATATTGCTGTCACTTCCTGTCTGGTTCTTTGACTACATATTTACAGATTCTTGATAAAATTCAAAGGAAAATATGCAATGTTATCAGTCATCTCAGCTTCAGTCACTTTCCTACCACTATAATATAGTTTCCCTATGCCTTTTCTATAAATATTTTCATGATAATTGTTCTGATGAGTTTTCCTATTTCATACATCAACTTTATAAATTTCAGTACAGTACTAGATTGGTAGCAAGATCTCATAATTTTACTGTTTAAATGGCTAGATGTAACTGTAGGTTCTATGCTAAGAGTTTTTCTCATGTACTTTTTGTTTGTGGAACTCACTTCCAACTTCTTCCTTTCCAGCCAACACAAATTTAAATGCAATTAAAATTTGTTCTTCTTTCTCCTTAATAATGTTTTTTTTTCTCATATTCTTTCACACTCAGTAACCTCTTAGTAGCTTTATTGTCTTGTTTGGGGTGAAATGGTTTTAAAAGATATTATCTTCAAAGACCTTCAATACTTTCACATTTATCTGAAATAAATTCAATAAAATAAAATACATCTTTGTTTTTAAAAAATCTTTTGCTAAATTTTCATCCTGTTGCAAGGCAACAGAGAATAAAGCAGTTAGATTTTGGTCTCAGAGGAATAGGCAGCCATATTATTTCTAAGTGACCTACAAGGTCAGAATTGGATTGGGTTTTCTGGCTCTGGTTTGAAAAATAAGGACAAAGGTGAGAAGGAAGGGTTGAGACTCTTCTGCTGTCCTACCCTCACCTTTACAACAAGCTATGCTGGCAAAACAACTTCCATGATTAGAGAAACAGACTTAATTAGATTTTGTTTCTGATTAAACAAAATATCGTTAACAAGTTTTATATACAGATAACAGCTCATTACACCAAAGACATCAAATGTTTATGCTCATGTGTTAGTATGTGTTAGTCTGTCTACACTTACATATACACATTTTAACCAAACCGTTTACACTCTTATATACCGAAACACACATACTAACCACTGTGTACACAATCATACACAAAAATAAGCAATCCATTTACACACACATACTCAAATTTACAGACATACTTATATGTTGATCATTCTATTATTATCTATATAATGTATTTATAGGTCAAGCTGGCTATGAGCAGATGTTTTTTTCTTTTACAATAATGTTCCCCCAGTACAATGCCCAAGAGCCACTCGGTGTAGAGGGTTATAGTGTAAGATAAAAAGTTTATGGGGATATGTAGGGAAGATAACAGACTTGAACAGGTTAAGATTGTAGTGATCAGGGAAGTATCTTCTTGGGAGTCAGTTCCACAAAACAGTGGTTTTATGGAAAGTAGTTGCATTAACAACTTTTGAGAATGACAAAGACTTTTTCCAGATATAAGTCCTACTATTTAACCCATACCTAAGGGGAGGAGATAGCTTCATAACTTTCCCAAGGTTATTTGCACATAAGTGAATGTAACAAAGCCAACTAGAATTCAAACACTGCTCTCCAATTTCTCATTTCAAACTGCTATCTATTACACCAGTTGCACATCCACAAGTTGGAGATAAAAAAAATATTGAATGGATGTTTTCAGCCTGATCCATTTTGCAAAATCTAGTTAAAGGATCAAGCATCAGAATTTATTTTTAACCTTTTTTTAACCTTTTCTTAATTCAGTACAACCTGGTATATAGTATTTCTGAGGGATAAGTTGTTTTACTTAATAGCAGTTAGAAACCGACCCCTCACTATATGTCCAGCAGAATTTTATACTAATGCAAGAAGATGCTGAAAAGTTCCGAACTTGACCCACTTCCCAAAATTTCGCCAAATGGTCAAACATCAGATCTTTTTAATCATATTTTCATTCCTCCAATAATTTTTTAGTATCCTTTTGTATACACATACCACAATCCTCCTACATACAGGACACACATGCACACACATACCACAGTCCTCCTACATACAGGACACAAATACCACAGTCCTCCTACATACAGGACACACACACATTTGTTAGAATATAACAACAGATACAAAAAGTTTTCAGCCTGATCAGGTACAGATATTTTTTAATCATTTAATTTCAAGCAAGATGATAAGGCTACTAAGATGCAAGGGTTTACTTAGAGTGAAAGAGAATGAGAAGACTTTAAGAGAAGGAACTGGAAACCCAATCCTGAATAGGAAACAAGGGATCCAAAAGATTCTGATTTTTGGTCATTTGGTGAAATTTTGGGAAGTGGGTCTAGAAGAGATTTTTTTCTGCATCCCCTCATACAAATAATACATTCATTTTGTATAATCATCTATGCATGTTAAAACACACACACACATACTTCTGTTTAGATTAAAATCTTTACTTTTTTCTCAGAAATTAAGTTCTGCCCATCATTTTTTTTTTTTTTGTCTTTGTCAAACAACTGCAGCCATATTTAATTCTTGACTTTTTGCTCCTGTCATTCAAGCATATATCTAGTTGAATTCTTTCCTTAAGTGCTGGGAGAGGGGCTCAATCATTATAAATCTGTCTTCAACAGAAAGTTCACCTATATCAGACAGTAAACAAATAGACCCTGTCTTCTGTCACGGTCAACTATGAAAGTAACAGATTTTTGCTGCTACTGTAATTATCAGAGAATAATTACCCCAAATGCTCATTCACCTACAATCTTTTTACATCAACCACTATGACATATCAGTGAGGAAACATTTTGTCAATATATCTGGCAATAGGAGAATACAGTGAATACAGGGGAAATTGGTTTCATGCCTTTCTAAGAGGATTAGTATAAATTGAATGTAAGCAGCCTAAGCCAAAATTCAAACTCAGTAATTATGGAAAATCAGTTGTCTAAGAACTTACTCATCCATACCTTTTGCTCTTAGGTGTTGTGGCATGCCAGTGATGAGGCTTTTTGAAAAAATATATGACAATAAGACCAGGTACAAGGAAAAGCAGATTCATGTTTTTTCCAAGGGCAGTAGTTTGGTGCACAGATAATGAATCTAAACAAGAATTTGAACTCTTTTTATTATTTTTGTTTTCCTTTTAGATGATTCTGGACTTCAACATTAGATTTACAATATTGTTTAATATATATTGAACAGCATAGATTGATCTCAGAAGTTAATGATTTGGTTTGATTCAGTTTGTTTTGCAACATATCAACCTCAATGGGTTATTTAAGGCTGACAAGATTTTTATCGCTGGTAATATTTATTGCTGGTAATTTTTTTTTCAGAAATGTATTGCTAGTAATATTTTTTCCAAAAAAGTATTGCTGATAATAATTTTTTCTTCAAAAATTCATTGCTAGTAATAATTTTTCATGAAAATGTATTGCTGGTAATAAAACCTATTTTTACATGTTTTGACCCCAGTTTGGGGGTTAACTATTTGCCCATAGCTGGGCCTAACAGGTGCTACCACTCCAGGTCAGGATGGACCTGGGAACACCAGCAATTAAGAGGTGGTTCCACACTCCTCAAAACCTCCTGGTCAGAGGCCTTGCTGTTGGATGAAGTTTATCATCTTACCCAGGATATGGATGAAGTTAATGATGATTGTCTACAGTCAGGTAGAACTGGGAAATTCCAGGTTGTCATCAATGCTGGCAGAAATTTAAGAGCCAGATTTCACTTGGGTCCTGCTGACCGAATAACAATCAAACAATTTAACTGAAAAAGAAAAATCAGCCTTCATTCAAAATATAATTCTATATCTAACCAAAATTTAAATAAGGATGTAGGCAATCATGTCTCTCCACAATTTCCTATCCTTTATAGCTCTTAATAAATTCTGTCTTTTTGTTATTTCTCCCAAACCCTGTTCTGCCATCCATTTACTTAAGCTCATCAAGTATGTTATGTGCTGCTTTCCTCAGTCTCTTTTACCCACAATCTGTCCTGTGAGAATCAGATTTTCCAAGCCTTCATTCCTCATTATGTGCCTCAGAAATTTCAGCTGCCTCTCCCCAATGATAAATATAAGTTTCCTTTTTGTTTTTTGGAGAAGAGACTTGAGGCAGTAGAAATGTGGTTCTACAGAAGGATGCTGTGAATTGACACATGAGCAATGACAAAATTTTATAGAAAATGGAAACAGAAATGACACTTATACATAGAATCAGAAAGAAACAGTTTCTAGGGCACATAATGAGGAAAGTGAGCTTGGAAAATTTGACACTCACATGACATATTGAAGGCAAGAGGGGAAGATTAAAGTAGCACATAATCTACTTAACAAGCTTGTGTAAATGGTTTGCAAAACAGGGATTAGGACATAGCAAAAAGACAAACTTTACTAAAGGTTGAAAAAGATAACAAATTGTGGAGATCTGTGATTGCCTACATCCTGTAGAAACACAGCACATAGAAGAAGAAAAATTGAAAAAGAAATCTTAAAATATAACAAAGAAGTTCCTTCTAACATAAAACCACTCCTTCAGAAAATGTGCAAACAGAATATTGTGTTAAAATGCTCCAGTCATCATTTTAACAGACAACACCCATCACTGCTGCTATTGTCAAAGTTTAACCAGATTTTCTTTAGTCTCTAGGTAGAGTACATTTGGTATTTTATTTTATTCATATCAACTTATATTCAGTTGTTAAAGCATACAAACTTGTATGAATATGAACGAATAAATATTCATAATAATCAAGGTTGGATTAACAATTAAATATCAGGTCATCCCATAAGTTCTGTCCAAATTTTGAATAGAGAAAACAAGTGACCAAATGTTACATTTAATTAAAGATTCAATCAACAATGTATTTTCCCTGATTATCTATGACTTCCTTCCATCTATTAACAAGCTTACTAATTCCATTACTGTAAAATTCTTTTGGCTTTGATTCAAAGAACTCACAAATGTCAGTTTTAACCTCTTCCTGTGTTACAAAAGCTGTTTCTTCCAAATAATTCTGTAAGCTACGAAACAAATGGTAGTCTGAAGGAGCAAGATCGGGAGAATAAGGTGGATGAGGAATTTTCTCCCAACCAAGTTCTTCAATCTTTTGTGACATGATTCTTGCTGTGTGCGGTCACACATTGTCCTGATGAAACATCACCTCTTTTCGATAAACGAGAGCAGGTCTTTTTTTCCTCAAAGCTTGGTTCAAATGCTCTAATTGCTGAGAGTATATTTGAGCATTAATTGTTGCATTAGGTGGTAAGAATTCAAAGTGGATTATTCCTTGGCGATCCCACCAGATTGAAAGAAGAACCTTTTACCCATGAAGTTCCCTTCTTGGCTGTGGCTGTCTACGATGCTTAACATTTCGATAAAAGATCCATTTTTCTTCGCCAGTCACAAGTCTATCGAAAAAAGGTGAAACAAGTTGGCGAGAATGGAGAGAAGAGCAGATGTCAACTTGGGATTTGAGGTTGTTTTCAGACAATTCATGAGGCACCCATTTTCCAAGTTTAGGAACTTTTCCAAGTTGTTGAAGATGACGATGAACAGTTGTATGGTTTGAACTGAGAACCACTGCCAATTCCTCAACTGATAAAGCAGGATTTTCTTCAAGGGCTGCTTCAAGAAGCTTTTCATCAAACTCAACTGGACGTCTGGTTCGATCTTCATCTTCAAGGGGGAAATCTCCAACTCTGAATTTTGCAAACCATCTTCTGCAAGTTCATTCACACATTCCTCTCCATAAACTGAGTGAATGTTTCTAGCTGCTTCAGCTGCTGAGTTTCCTTTCTTGAACTCATAAAGCATTATGTGCCTCAAATGATTCTTGGGTACTTCCATGTTAGCAGGGTTTTAATCAAACAAAATTTGATTTTATTGTTCTCTGAAATAAAATTTGATCAGTTTAAATGCAGCTAAACATAAAAATAATGTTCAGCTCCATTAGACATTATAAAATACTCTTTAAATTTTGTTCATTTTAACAAAAAGTTAAAATTCGGACAGAACTTATGGGATGACCTGATAAAATCGACACTTGCTTCGCACCCCAAAAAGATTTGTTTTTTTTTTCTTCTAAAGGTTTTATAACTTGTAAGGATCAGATTCCTACCAAGGAGTGAACTCACCATCCTTAGCTAATAAATTTCTGAAGATATTAGACTCTCACTCCTCAACTTAATGGATGTTTTCTAACAAGTAACTGTCCCATTCTACCATGGGGATTTAACCTTTAGGCATTATTTAAGTTTATTGAAATTTCTCTTCAGTGAACATTTTTCTATTGTTTGGTAAAATATTCTCACTCAGTTTATTGATCAAGATCCTGTTTTAAGAGTTATCGTCACAATCTCAACGTTTCAAACATTGTATCCTCCAGCCTTCATCAGATGCTTGTCAATCTGGGTAATCTTCAGGGAATTTTGAACACAAACAATTAATTTAATCTACATGCATAGATTGTTCTCATTCTTCTGATCATGTCTAGGGATATTTCACATTAGTTCTTATTTAACATAATTCTATATCTAACCAAAATTAGTTCTTATTTAATATAATTCTATAGCTAACCAAAATTTAAATAAGGATGTAGGCAATCATGTCTCTCCACAATTTCCTATCCTTTATAGCTCTTAATAAATTCTGTCTTTTTGTTATTTCTCCCAAACCCTGTTCTGCCATCCATTTACTTAAGCTCATCAAGTATGTTATGTGCTGCTTTCCTCAGTCTCTTTTACCCACAATCTGTCCTGTGAGAATCAGATTTTCCAAGCCTTCATTCCTCATTATGTGCCTCAGAAATTTCAGCTGCCTCTCCCCAATGATAAATATAAGTTTCCTTTTTGTTTTTTGGAGAAGAGACTTGAGGCAGTAGAAATGTGGTTCTACAGAAGGATGCTGTGAATTGACACATGAGCAATGACAAAATTTTATAGAAAATGGAAACAGAAATGACACTTATACATAGAATCAGAAAGAAACAGTTTCAGTAATTGCTTGCTCCATTTCTATGGAGTTCAAGTGCACACTGCCTGGCCCAGGGATTAAACTCACAATTACTATGTCACCAAATTCATGAACTAACATTTAAATTTACTAAGCTATTGTTGAAGATTACTTGGATCAACAAGCAGCTGATGAAGATTGCAGGACACAAAAGCTGAAATGTGATAACAACAAAGATGCAGATAATAATCTACATGTAAGTAATATAAATATAACTATGATATTTTTAAAATTTAAATTCAAATTTAATTTAAAGGATATGCAGGTAAATAGTTATCAACATGGAAAGTGGAATCTGTAGGCAAAGTTCAAATTCCTGTCTATTCTGCAGCATTCATTTTCATACTAATGTAAAAATCACCATTCTATTAGCCTAGTGCCACATATTTTCCACAGAACTTCTCCACCCTACCCTGTCTGCAGTTGCCACATATGCCTTATCCCAAGATTACTAGTCTATTGCTTCCCTTTACTTCTATATAGTCCTTAGCCATGTCATTGTCCTTCTTGGGTGCCCAGGTCAGTGCCACATTGCAGTTGGTGTTTTGGTCTTGCCTTAAAGTGTGAAAAATGAACGTCCATCTTCTTTGCTGTACATACAAGTACCATAGCTAAGTTTTTTTTGTTTCAGCAAGACTGGGATTAATTTTGCATAAAGAAAGGTGGGTTCTCCCTGAGAAAGGATTTATCAAAAACATCTGAAACAAGCATTCACAAAGCTAGATGCTTTTCCAGGTGCTCAACTCCGAGAATGACAGTAGTCCAAGTACACCAATAGTTTTTATTAAGACAGTATCTCTAGCAAGATTGCCATTCAAGGCTTGAGATCACATCATAGCCTTATATATATATATATATATATATATATATATATATATATATATATATATATATATATACAGACCTCTCATTTACAGACCCCCATCAACAGACCTTGGATGCAACAAAACTTCTGCAGAAAAATTTTAAATTCTACAGAAAAAAACTTAACTAAAAACTTTCAAATCACCAGCGATTTATTTAAAAATTTACAGGCTTAATGGGATGACTCATATTAGTTCTCAAAGTGACCTCACTTGACAGTGGCGGTGGGCCTTTCAATTGTAAGCAAAGACAGGTGTACAGTATATAAAGTAAGATATATTAGTGTGTGCATGAGAAAGTAGCTGTGAGAAATCCATTATGTTTGTTATTTTGATTAATATATCTATATTATGTCTTTATTTATACCATATATACATGTTTATGGTATTTACATTATGATCATAACTACTGGGCATTACTATCGCTGTTTTATAACTAAAAAATAATCCCTTCCCACCTACTGACAATCGGCTTTAATGGACCACCCATTCCCCCTATTAGTCAGTTGATGAGAGCTCTCTCTCTCTCTCTCTCTCTCTCTACCATGGAATATTAGTGTTTAAGTCTTTTATTATATCCTTACTCTGTTCTGGACATTGAGTTCTACCTGGATTCTATCCTCTCGGAATTTTTTATTCAAAAAATATACATGTATGTATGTATGTATGTATGTATGTATGTATAGTTAGTTAATGGATTTAAACCATCTTTGTTTTCATTTTTTTAAAGACATGCTCCCCAATGGAAAAGAGTTCTTGAATGTTCTTGTTTGAGATTTTTCTAGTCTCTTTTCACATCTCACTCAGGTTCTTGCAACAAAATATATCTTTATTTTAATGCTTTGTATCATGCAGATTGTGCAAAATAAAAACGTTCCTGATTTTCTCATTTATATATATATATACAACCTAAAGAGATAAATAATTGAATTATATGAATATACTGCTTATTAAATTAAAAGTAGTAACCCTAGGCCTTGTTGTTCTCATGATATGGTCAAAGGAGGCACTATTGTTGGGTTGGTTTACAGCATCAATTGGCCTTAATCCAGCCCTAATAATAATAATAGATATTAAGGTGTTTGGAAAGTAATGTAGCATTTTTTAAGGTAAAATAGAATCACTAATCATTTGGAATCATATATTCCAAGTAAGGATCAGATTAACACATATACAAAAATACAAGTACAACCATATATCTAGAATTAAGCCATATTGAGCCCTCTTGTAACATTTTTTTTAATCATTTCACCCCAAGCAAAGCAATAATGCCACTAAGACACAAAGGGTTACTGAGAAGACTTTAGTGAGAAGAAAGGACAATAAAAGAACGTGCTCTACTGTTATCTGTATCAGTTCTACTGCTAATGGAGATTTGTTTGTTTCACCATTATTTTTAAAATTAACAGGTTATGGGCCTAGAATACATGATAATACAGTTGATGGAGTAGAAGACTAAAATAATAATCAGCTGATCTCATATAAATATTTCAGTCCAACCTACTATTAACCAATTGATATTAAGTTCAGAGGTTCTTGTCAGTGTCTTTTTAACACGTGGAGCTAATACTGAAACTTTTTGTTCTTCACAGGGATTAACAGTTTTCCCTTATGCTCACAAACATGATTAACTACAAATGGCCAATTTCTGGCTTGAACATCGTCCTAGTGTAAATGGCTATGATTCTTGTGGAGAGGCATATTTGATGGATCCAGTACAGTTTAATATTTTGTAAGTGTTTATTGTCATTGTCTGCTACTTTCTGGAACAGACTCCCATGTGGACGCTTCACTGAACACAACAATCTTAACCTCTTCAAGTTAAGGGGCGATCATTATCTTTCATCTTTATCCTCATAATTTTAACTTCCTACTACCTCTTGTTTCATGCCACTCACCTAATTCGTGATAAACATTTTAACAGTAACCATCTACCTTAAGTGGCTCTTGAGTCTTGTATGGAGTGAGCTTTTGTATTAAAAATGATTATTCACAGGCAAGAAATGGCATTGCTTTGTTTGTTTTTTTACACTAATTTTCACCCAATAAAAGACCCAAGAGCCACTCAAGGTAGATGGATACTGGATGAGGTTGTTGTATGAGAATAAGAAGAGGAGGTAAGAGGTGCAGTTTATGAGGTTTATGAGAGATAATCATTAACCCTGAACATGAAGGGGTAACAATTGTAGTGATCACAAAAGCATCCTATTGGAAGTCACTTCCACAAAGTAACAGTTCTTGGAGAAGAAGTTGTTCAAATGGAACTTCCTCCTTACTAATGGAATACAAAGGGAATTGTGATGATTTGTATCAGTCTATGTAACAGGGTAGTCTTAGTTGTGAAGGTCAGAACTCATGAAACTAAGCAATTTAGTTTGTCAGAACATTTACCTTAGAAATAGTGACAGATCAGCAAGAGGTTTGTGACGTTTTATTTGTGGGGAAGGGGTTGTAGAGTAGAAAATAGTTCATCACCCATAATGCTGTTTAGATGCTTTAAACTCTGCCAAGATTAGCAAGTGAGAACTGGGCAGCAATACTCCATTTTTGGTCTGATCTAGCTCTTGCAGATATTTGCTGGAGTGTTACAAGGAATCAAACATCAGTATCTTTAGTAATAGATCATATGTATGAGTTCCACTTGAGATATGGGGTGAATTTGAGTTCCAATATATATTCAAAACATGTAGTGGAGTGGATCAAAAATAGACCCCTAGGGAATGCCAGCATTGATGCTTTATTAGGCTTCAGATGACTGTCCATTAACAATGACCTTTATGGACCTACATGTTAAGAAGGATTAGATAATTGAGAAAACCCTTCCAGCAATCCCATAGCTAAAGAGTTTGTATGGCAACCCCCTATGCCACACCTTGTCAAAGGCCTTTGATGACAGGACATCAGCAGCGGAACTAACAGAGAAAAATCCATACTGGTTGTCACTCAGATAGTTGTTCCTCTTGAGGTGTTCAACAACATTCTTGTTGATTATAGACTCAGAATTTGCTGATGAAAATGATCAAGGAAGTTAATGGGTTGATAATGCAATGGAGGTGAGTCCTCACCAGCATTCTTAAAAAAAAGGCATACAGTTGACACCATCCATAGACTTGAGAAGCATCTCTCCTTCAGGTTTTTGTTCAGCCATGATGATGTGGATATCAGATTATAGAAAGAAGGAAAATATATATATTATAGAAGCTTTAAAATTCTTGTCAGAAAAACTATTCTTACTAGGATATGTACTTGTTGTAGAGGTGTTAACTTGTTTCAACAGCACACAAAATGCATAGAAATTTGAGTTATGTTTGTGAACTGGAAGTGTTTGTTTTTTCAGGAATAGCAACAAAATAAACAATTAGGCAACACCCAGTCTCGTTTTTATCATTGGAAATAGAAATAGAAGCCTGAAAAAAAAAATAATGAAAAAAAAAAACGTTTTTAACCAATCACAGTGACTCCCACATTTTTTCAATAGAAAATTCTGGGTCCAAGAAATAGCTCCAGACAAATAGCATCTTCTGAATAAAATTATTATGTTCTGAAGATACAACTTTCACATCATAACAGAACCACAAGAACAAATTAAAAAAAAAGAAATTCTTGAAAAGATTTCACATGAACTTTCATGATCATAATTTATTTTTCTCTTCTAACAAAGGTTTATCAGTCTTCATCAAACATTTCATCTGTTTCTAACAATAACATTCCAAACCATGTGTCTCATTTCTGGATTATGAAATATTGTTATTTCTACTTAGTAAACATACCTCTTCTCATTCTTAATATCTGAAATAGACACTCCTTGCTCACTTTTATTGCTACAAAAGAGCAATAAAAGAGAGTGACATGTGAAAGATTTTTCTTTTTACCTTGCCTCGCAATGACATCTACAATATGTTGTGGAGAGAACAAGTATGGAATCAATATTGAACTTTCTGTAACTTTTCAGAAAAATAAGTTTCTCAAGTCCAGTAGCTATTATTCTTCTTTGCAGTATTGATGGGGGTTTCCTTCCTAAACTTTTAGTTAAAGTAATGTGAAATGTTAACATTTTGATTATGTCATTATTTTCTCTTTGTCATTCATTATAATTGTTGCTTCTGCTGATAGTCCTCAAACATTGTGGTTTCTGTTATTTGGTACAGGTCTTTGGTTGTGATTCTGTGACACCAGTCCACAATGTTCAGTCTTTTGCCAAGACCCTCAGAAAGTTAAATGTAAATCAAAGGGTACGAGTAGGAACAAAAGTCCATAGTGTTTTTAAGTGAATTTCAAAGACAATATTTAGATATTTGTGCATAGATTTCTTCAACCAAAAATATGCCATTTTTGTTCCACTACCCTTTGAAGCAGTTTCATGATGCTATCCTACCAGAACTTGACATCTTTCTGGATGATGAACTGGTCTAAGTGGTTTTTATAGGTTTCCAGAGAATTTAAATTCTTTCAATTAAGAGAATTTTGTAGGGGATTAAAATAAGTGGTTTCTGAAGGTTCAAATTCAGGTGAGTTAGGCAGGTATAGAAGGACATCCCAGCCAAGCTGTATCAATTTCTGTCAGGTGTACAAAGAGACATGAAATCTAATCTTAACCTGATGGAAGATAACATATTTCTGACTGGCCAATTCTGGATATTTTTCATCGACTGCTACATTTAATTGGTCGAATTTAGAACAGTACTCGTCTTTATTCAACATCTGATTTTGTGAAAGGAGCTCATAATACAGACTATGCCTTTTCAATCCCACCTGATACACTGCATCATTACCTTCTAATACAAACCAGCTTTTGGAGTGGTTAATTATGGCTCATTTCATTTTCCCCAGGACACTTTTTTGCTCAACATTGTAGTAAGCAATTCATTTTTCCTCACCTGTTATCACTCTTTTCAAAAATGGGTCATTTTGTTTTATCTTAGCAGAGGATCATAGATGGCAATGCAGTCCATTAAATTTTTTTCTGTTAAATTGTGAGGCACCCAAAAATGATGTTGATTCATATATCCCAGTCTTTTCAAATGTCTGACAATACTCATGAAATATGTTGAGTATCCATCTTGTGTCATGTGACCTGGATTATTTTTTATCAGCATTTTGATTTGGTCATCATTGACTGCAAGCTTTCTGGAATGTTTTCAGTTTCTCAGATCAAAATTTCCCCTTCTGAACCTAGTCAACCATTTACAAATAGTCCTCTTGGCTATGGCACCATCTCCATAAATGGCACATATCTTTTTTACTGTTTGTCAAGCATTTTTCCTTTCTAAAAATAAAAAGCATCAAATGATGAAAATGCAACTCATTTATCTCAAACTTCACTTTACATTTAAAATTTACAGTTTGCACACAAATTGTAAAGAAATATGTGTTGAAATGTTGCCTTTCAAAATATATATGTTATAAATTCCAGTCATGTGTGAAACAAAATCACATGTTCACCCACCATTTATTGAAGCACACTACAAACCTTTGTTGCAACCCAATAGAAATAGGATGTTTGTCTATATTTCTGAGATGATGTATTGTAATTATTTACACTATTTAAATTGTTTGGACTGTTATCCTCATCTTTGCTGCTATATTGATGATGTTTTGGCCATTGTACACTTTGGCCTTCTTCAGGTGATTGAAATTTCTAACCAAACCTTTTATTTCGTCCACCGAGATAGATTGTTCTAGTTCCACATACTGTGCCTCTTCCTGGATATCTCAGTATCAGTTATTTCCATTTAACTCAGTTCTCCAAGTTATTGTTCACCTCTGCTGTAGCTAGTTATTTAACTCACAACACTTTGGGTCAAGTCACAAAATAAAGGCTTTGATTTGAAATTCCAATCACCTGACGAAGGCCAGAGTGTACAACAGCTGAAACATTGTGACTACGATAGCAACAATGTAAATAGTGCAAAGAAATAGGTTGATAGGGTAAAATATTTCAAAATAAGGATTTGATTTTTTCATGAGTTTATTTGATGGAGTGCAAAAATTGTATTGTCATTCTGAAGAGACATTTCCTTTTTAAGTAAATTAAGACAATTTTAGAATAAATCTTTATTGATCAATTTATTTTTCATAATACAAATCAGTTGAGATTGTCTCATGTTATTCAAAAATTCATAATAGAAAAAACCTACTATATTTCACTGATTGCTCACCAAGCCCTTACAAGGATGAAGTTTTGGTTTAAATATTGACCTGAATTTTCCATCAGTAATTTCAGATATTTTTCTTCAAGAATCATTTTGTCCTTCCTAATAATGACCATGAGGTCCTTGCCTTTTGTCATATTTGAATTCATTATTATTGTTTCCAAAAATATTAAGTTACTATATAAATACTAAATTACATTGTTGCTATTTGTAACCAGTAATATCATAGGTAGCATTTTTGTGAAACAAATATAGCAAATTATCAATGGTAATGGCAATTTTGACAGAACAAATACTAAAAGCATGACTAGGAAGTAAGCAGATTTAACATATGAAAAGAAATATAAAGTCAAAAATTTTGTTGTTTCACAGTTGTCTTTGTTCAACTATAGGCCTTGATTATTTAAACATATACCATTATCTCAAAAATGTCTACTAATAGAAAACAGCACACCTGCTTTCACTCCAGATGCCAATGTACTGATGATGAAGGTAGTCTATGCTGATGACATAGATATTCAGAGTTGATATAAGAATGATCTTGAACAAAAGGACAATATTCTTTACAAAAAATCTTTCCATGGCACATAATCTGAATCCACCATAAAATTTCAAGATGTGGAATTAATAATAAATAATAATTAATAAATACTAAACATTTCAAATACTTTGATGTATAGATCAATTATAACAAATTTTGTATCAGAGATAAGGAAATTGAATATAGAATAGGTTGTGCTTGAGGGAGTTTTGTCCAACACTGCAAAATGCTACAAAATCAAAATATTAACTTAAGAACTTGATATTAACTTATGCTCTTAAATTGCCTCATTAAATCGAGATTGTCATATGGATGTGATGCATGGCATCCAACTCGTTCAGAAGTATCCAAAATATCAACTGTATACAAATATTTTCTCCGATTAATGATTAAAAATGGCTTCAAGTAAATACATCCTCTAGATCGTAAAGAAGATAATCTTTTATCAGATATGAGAGACAGGCACTACAGAATCACAAATAACTTTACCAAATAGCAAGAAACATGTCACTTAAAAACTTCCAATAGCACCTACAACTAAAATGGATAGCATATATAACTAGAAAGGAAGATAATGATATATTCAAGATATTGACTTTCAGCACTAACTTAAATAAAAGTTTAGAAAGGAAACTCTCATCAATACTAGAAAGAGCAATAGCAATAGACTTGAGAAGCCTATATTCCTGGTTTAAGAGAAAGATTTTATAAATTTCATTTGACAATAATGCTGTTTGGTTAATGACTGCCAAATGTTCCTGGTATGGAGATGGATAATTATTACCATTACCATGAAAAATATTAATAAAGGGATGCTTGGAAAAAGAGAAGAAATATCTTGATCTCTATTCTCCAACATCCACTAGATACCATGTTAAGAATTGATACCACCAGGGAGGTCATTGATGAAAATTAGGAGCACTGTAGGTCCAAATATATATATATGTGTGTGTGCGTGCGTGTGTGTTGGATGCTGAATTTCAAACTTGTAAAATTAGAGTTTTAAATTTTCATCAGACATGTCAGGATACACAACCGAGCCAATCTCATTCAGTCTTCCCAGCTATTTTGTTTTTATCATTTTTGTTTTTAAGTATCACACATTATTATAACAGAATATCAGCCAAGAAAGGTGAAATGTTTTTAAGACATGGACAGTTCTTATTTGCAACTTTCCTAGGAGGGTCATGGCAGAGCCCAGGTGATATTGTTTATGTCTTTGTTTAGGAGAAATG
This sequence comes from Acanthosepion pharaonis, assembly GCA_903632075.3. Lineage (NCBI taxonomy): Eukaryota > Metazoa > Mollusca > Cephalopoda > Sepiida > Sepiidae > Acanthosepion > Acanthosepion pharaonis. The sequence continues at coordinate 509,979 of CAHIKZ030005236.1, read as the reverse complement.
GTATTTGCTCATTCACTAGACCACATCTGAATCCTTCAAGGTCTAAGCAGCAACTGAACTATTCTCACCAACAAGCTGTCACCTGAATAATTGGTAATAACTCACACTTAATAATTTATTTAGTGTTGTTATTATGTAATTATTCTGTTATAAAATCCAAGTAATTTTGAAGGTCATTCACAAGACCAGGAAAAGAATAAAAATCACTATAGCAAAAGCAGTTGATGATTTAATCTCTGAATAGAATATGTTTAGAATATGTTTCAGCATGTTTTATAAATATTCAGAAGATATTTTAATTACCCCTAAAATACTTATATATTACAATATATTTCAGTTATAGAATACACTGTAACCATATTGAAAGTAATAGAAAAAGTAAACTTTAAATGTAAAAGAAAAACAATGAAAGAGAAATCAAGAAACCGTGATTTTTTAGTGGCAACTAACTTCAGATGTTTCAATGTTTGCTGAATGTGTGTGACAAAATAGAGAAAAGAAAAAGGAGAGTGCTTTTGAATTTAGGGCTGCTTATATACTGATGTGTCTGATGACTCCATATCTAAGGGAAAATAACTTCCCAGATTTATCATTTTTATTTTTTTTATCACTATGAGTATGTGAATGTTAAAGTTTTAACTCTGAGAAAGTGTGGTATGCATTGAAAATCAGTAAATAAAAAAAGAATTGTCAGTTGTTAGGAATTAATGCCAATGTTACTGGCAGAATACAATTGTTGCTTGAATATACCAAGCAAATATTTCCCATCAAAGCAAGCTCTTAAGGATTTATAGCCAAGTCTTGATGTACCCATCTAAACTTGGTACGAGAGTAGCAGAAAGGAGGAAATAAATTAAGAGGATCGAAAATTTGTCCCAGTGAATGGATCAAGAATTCTCACAGCTCTATAAAGCATGAACAAAATTTGGTAACATTTTGGCGTATTGCAAGAGTGCCCTAGATTAGAAAAGATTCTATTTGAACAAAACTGAATTCTTCATTTTGAAACCATGCCTGATTCCCAAGGTTGTCTTCTACTGAAGACTTTGTTGTTGGAAGGAAGCACTACTGTTGTTGCTTCAATAGTATTTACTCTGTGGGTTCATGTGGAGTAGGGTGATATATATATATATATATATATATATATATATATATACACACACACACACACACACACACACACAGGGTTCTATGGATAAATTGTCATCTAAATTACGTAAAAATGGAAATAACACTAACATCTCATTTTAACAGATCTATTTACCAAAATTACACAAAAATATCTTCAAATACTAAAGGATAAATTTATTTGATAAAATCACCATTCGCTTCATCCACAGCCTCCAGACTCAGAATCTCCTGCATCTTTTCTGGGCAGTCTCCAAATTTGCTGGCAAAATAAGTTTAAGATCACATGGCTATTATTATATTTAAATTTGTATAATTTAAATTAATCTAGGATTAAAATTTTTCAAGTTGTAGAAAAATGTAGAATTTTTACATCATTCAAAAGAGAAATAAATTCTACAAAAATTTGGTAACATTTGGCGTATTGCAAGGGATAATAAAGGGATGCTTGGAAAAAGAGAAGAAATTATAAAACACAATAAAACTAATTTATATTGTTTTATTAGAAACATAAAACTTTAACCATCAGACTTAAACTTATTTTTGCCAGTGTTTATATATATATATATATATATATATATATATATATATATACTATAGGCCAAATATTTGAGTTGTCCCTTTGAATTTTGAAGAATCTCCTAAAAACTGAAAAACCAATTTACTAACTTCCTTTGGGCAAAAAGTATTTTCTCTTCCTGAAAAGTTTTATATTCAATAATAATAATAATATTAATCCATTACCACATGAAGTTTGCTTAAAATTATTTGTCTAATCTACCACCTTGTTGGCTATTGACAATCTTAAGGCTGGTGGTTTTTAAATTTTAGGTAAACCCCTTTCAAAAAAAATTGAACGCCAAGCACTAATAGGTTAAATAGTTTCAGCATGGTAGTTTAGTAGGAGTTAATTAAACCAAAGAAGGCACGAAACTTACTAATTATTAAATCCTGAGGATGGCTCCAATGTTTTTGGTCTATAGTGTATTTGAATATAGACACTCAATGATATTAATTCTGTACATACAACCATAAATATAAGACATTCTCAAGATCTCACAGATCATCTGATATCAAAGTATTGGATACCAACAAAGGAGAACAAGAACTATTACATTGAATATTGTATACAAAGAAGTATGAAATTAATTATGTTTATTATTATGAGTGGTATAAATTTGCATAGGTTTAGTTTTATTTTGATTGTATACACATATTTAAGGTTTATCTTGTTAAAGTTAAACTTTCAGAAATGTATCTGGAATAAAGTGTTATAATGAAATGTTATAAACATTTGTAAATATTCAGTAACATCTTGTCTGGTTTGAATCTTTTCATTTGTACCCTCTTACTTCTTTATATAATGATCTGCATTTATAATTATGATTGTTATTAAAATATATTGCTATGGTTGTGAAGCTCAAGTATTTTGTAGTATACCCCAAACAGGAGAGAGAATTTAACAGTCATTGCTGTATTGCAACATAGCCCTCAGATTTCTGTTTCTCTAAACAATGTAAACTATGTATATGTGTGGCTCATTTTCAAAATAAATGACAAAATACTTTCAAATTAATTAATGGTTAATTTAAAAGAGAAGCTAAAAATAAAATAAGAAAATAGAAATATATTTCTAGTCTTGTGTGTCTGTAACTTTTGATCTGATATTTAGAATTATCCCATTCATTATCCCATCTCATTTATTGATTAAAATTGAAGTCTATTCTATTCGGTTCAACTCAACCATTACTAATCTATGTGTAATTGTTTCACTCTGTGGTTTAGTTATTAACAAGAGTTTCACAAGATATATACAATACATTGCTGAAGATGCTGGAAAAAATGTTCAGTTCATCCTATTGCTCTGGGAAGTATTTGACTCCTATAATGTTTTATCTCTACAAGAGTCAGATTAGACAAAAAATCAAATATTGCTGCCATATCTGGACTAGAGCTGCTCATTTCTCACTTTCCAACTTTGATAGGGTTCAAAATTATTTAGGCAATCTTGTGTGGGAAGAATTTTTTTCAACTCTGAAATATTTTCACCCATTTTTTATGCAATGTCATAAGCCTGTTGCTATTTCCATGGCAAATGTTCAAATGAGCTCCATTTATTTCCAGCGGTTTGTATTGTTACCGCTATGACATGCCATAATACTTCCAGAGTTGAATCACCTTCATTTCCTTCATATTACAATTGTAAAAAGTTCCACTCAGTCCACTTTTTCCTGCCTAACACTTTGTTAAACATACCTCCACATGAGTGCTTGCCTGAACTCAACAATCTTAACCTCTACAAGTCAAGAGTCATTTTTTATCTATCCTGCTTATCCTCATAATTTTAATTTCCTACCAATTCCTCTTTTATTCATTTCACACATCGCATTCAACTTTATCATTAACCCTCTACCTTGAGTGGCTCTCCCACTTCATATTGGATGAATTTTAGTATTAAAACAAGATAACTGTCCAAAATATAGCCTTCAAATAAACTAAGCAAAATATATTTGGCTAATTTTTTATCTATCTGGTTTACTAGCTATTTCTATTTAATACTTAAGTGGGATCTTATTGATATATCTCTGGGCTTATCTATTTGAATAGGTAGCAATCTCTGATCCTAACTAATATGGATCCTATCAAATTACAGTCTGTTAAATTTTATTAAGCAAGTAAATGTCTTCACAATAAAATTGATATTCACAAACCAATGTTAGTCAAATTATCAGGATATATTTATATAAGCATTATATCATGTCAGTTTCATTATATATTATTTTAATTAAAAATATCGATAATAACTTATTTTGGGGAAAGTCAGGTTTTATTATACAAAGAAAAAATAAGTACAACACAAAATTTTATTTATAATTATATCCAAAAGATTTTGGCAATAGAAACATATATATTGGATTAACACAATATTCCATATACCTAAATAAATTATCATTTTCTGTTAATATTGACTCTTTGACATTCTATAACTTGTATCCATCTTTCAACTATTGATTTTGTAAACTTTTCTGTTGTTTCAACTTTAACATTACTTGCAGGAGTTTTTATTGATTTCCAGATATATTCTTTGTTTGAATATTGTTTTCTATTCTCATATATGGCTTATGGCTATATCATGTTGAAACACTGGTCCTCGAACAATCACCAAAGTTAAGCAACATCAAGCCTGGCCAGGACCTAAATTGGTGACTACATTGAAATACTAGATGCTGTAAATTCAGATGTGTGGGCAGTGTAGTGGGTAATGGCACGGAATTAGAAATCATATAGACAAGTTCCAATTCCAGTTGGATTTGTTATATTCACTTATGTGCAAATACCCTTGGGAAAGGCATGAATCCACCTCTTCTTCCCCTCCCAGCTATAGGACTTGTATCAGTAAATCATTATTATCTCAAAAAATTCTTACAATTTAAAGAAATATTTTCTGGCTTTAAATAACCTGCAAATGATTGATAACCCATAAAAACAAATCAATAAATCAATCCATTCTCATATACATCTCTTTAATGATGGACTACAAGTTTTCAATTAGATTAATATCTAAAAAGACTAAAGTCCGTGCCATTAATTTGGTGTCTTTGAAACCTTTTTTGGTAAGATGGGCAATTATAATCTCTTTAGAATATAAAGACGCACTGACTTGCATGTTTATATTCAGTCACTTTCCCACTGCTGAAATGCAGCTTCCATGTGTCTTTTCTACAAATATTTTCATGGTAATTGTTCTGATGAGCTTTCCTATTTAGTACCTTAACTTTATAAATTTAAGCACAGTACTAGATTGTAGGCAAGATCTCATCATTTTACAGTGGAAATGACTAGATGTAACCACAAGTTCTATGCTAACAGTTTATTCTCTCACACTTCTTGCTTGTGGAACTCTCTTCCAGCCTCTTGCTTTCCCATCAACTACAATCCACAAAAATTTAAATGCAATGTTAATCATTATCTTCTGTCTTCATAATTCCTGTTTTTTTATTGTTCTCTCTCCTTAATAATGTTTTAATTTTTTTCATATTCTCTCACATTCAGTAACGCTTGGTGTCTTGGTGTCTTTATGCCTTTTGGTGGGGGATGAATAAAAAAATTCTTTAGCTTAAGATCTTATTGATTGTAATCTGTACCTCTCAAAGTAATGTCTTGTTCAAGAATTTAAAATAATTCTATGCATTTATTTTATCACTGTCATCAATTTTGTAGGGACCTACAATTTTACAGATTTATTAACCCAAAATATTCTTTCATTTCCTTAGAGTTGGTTTCTTGTGTCGCTTGACTGTTTCGATGAAGGACCCAACCTCAAGCTTCACTAGAGTCCATCCATTGCTACTTGACATTCATCACTAAAAATTAATATTTTGAAATCAGTTTCCATGTACCTCCTCACCCAACTTATATTTCTATTTCAGATGTTTATTTAAAGGTAGTAATTTGATTGCTTTCATGTCTTTAGATAAGGTTCTTCATATTCTCCATCTTTTCTCTGTTTACATTCATAGCACCAACTTCTTCAAATATTTTCTTGCTGGTCAATCCACTTTTTTTATTAGCTTTTTAATTTTCTTCAAATTTCCTTTTGTGACATTGTTAAAATGAGTTTTGCTTTTTAGCCAATGTTTTCATTATCTTTGTTTTTGTTCTTTGGTCTCAGTACAAATCTTTCACAATTTCCAATGTGTTCACATCAATCATTTTACAATATTTTGTTTCTCTTTTAAGATATCTTTATGACCTATGGCAATGTTTATGTAAGCATCAATAACTAACATATACATCTATAGGAGGTTCCAATAACTTGGACCAATTTTAAATGTGAATTAAGTTTAAGCATCTAATGATTTTTTCTTTTTCTTTCAGATTTAACAACTTAAGTCTTTGGCAATTTCAACCATGGAAAGATTAACAATCAAGCATCATGTTAAAGCTATTGAAGCCTATTACAGAAATGGATGTTCAAATTTATAAATATACAGCCCAATGATTCCACTAGCAAAAAATGCACACCAAACAGTGACCTTTTGTGGATGCAGTGGCTTTTCAACAATCTTCCTTGGATTTTCATCAGCCCAAATTTGACAAATCTGCTTATTAACGAATCCACCAAGATGAAAACGAGCTTCATCACTAAAGAGGATTTTTTGCAAAAAATCTTCATCGGCTTGTCTTTGCTTGTGCACCCAACTGACAAATGTACGGCACTGCAAATGGTCAGCAGGTTTCAATTCTTGTGTCAATTGAATTTTGTAAGTGTGTAGAGATAAATCTTTTGTCAAAATTCAATGTAACATTGTTGTGGAGAGGTTCAATTCCTGCGTGTGATGAGGTATCTGGATTTTTGGCCATATTCTCGTGTACTGCAGTAATATTTTCAGCTGAATGGCATAAACAAGCATGCAATGGTGTTTTCACATCTGCCACCAACCCAGTTTGTTTGAATTTACGAACAATTTTTCCAGTTGCACTCTTGGTTGGTTGATTATAATGACCAAAAAAATTGCAAAGTGCAGGAAATGCATTTCTGTTTGAATATCCATTTTCATAATAGGCTTCAATAACTTTAACACATTGTTTGATTGTTAATCTTTCCATGGTTGAAATTGCCAAAGTTGTTAAAGAAAAAATCATTAGATGCTTAAACTTAATTCACATTTAAAATCGGTCCAAGTTATTGGAACATACTATAGTTACAATAGGATAAACAATCCTCCTTATGCATAATAAAATCTTATACTACCAAATATGTTATTGTAAATATGTTTAGTAAAACAGATATAAATCCATGGTATATTGTACATATAAATATATTTCCTGAAAATGTTACCAACATTGGTTGATTGGCTAACAATGATTTTATTCTTCAAAACATTGACTTGCATAATAAAATCTAACATTGGGTAGCTAACTTTGACACTATCTATTGTAGCTATCTTTGATCTATTATACAGGGTACGATGGTAAATTGTCACAATTTTATATTTTTTTAATTTCGCGCATGGGAATAAGGATTATTCAACCCTGTCTATATAGCATGGTGATTCCTGGCTGTGAAAGTCTGAACTGGTGGAACTAAGGAATGTTGCTCGTCTGAACATTTGCCATGAAAACAGCAATAAAATAGCAAAAGACTAGCAAAATTTAATCTGTGGGTAAGTGGTTATAGGGTAGAAAATAATCAATCACCCACAGGGCCATGTCAATGATATTGAACTGAAGACTAGAAAGTGAGAATTTGGCAGCTTGAGCCCAGACATGGCAGCAATACTCTATTTAGGTTATGATCTGACGCTTGTAGAGATAAGGCATTGCAAGAGATGTCAGCTACAGGGAGACAACCATTTTTCCAGCCTCTTTAGCAATGAATTGTATATATGAGTTCCAGTTCTGAAGCGAAATTAACTCTCAATAGATTTTCAAGGCAAGGAACTTGATTAAGAGTAAAGCCGTTCATCATGACTGGACTTTTTACAACTTTTCTCTTTTGTTATTTAATTTTTCCTCATTTTAAATAGAGTGGGAGGAAATATTTTGAACCAGTTGCTTTCACTCTCCAGCACACAAACCCTTCTCTCTACCAGATCCTGGTTACAGAACAAAAAGAAAAAAGTGACTGTACAGTATTATCAGAACAACTATCACACACACACTCACACACATACAGAATCTCCCAATACATCTGCAGGGATTCACAAAAATATATTATCACAGTAAGCAATAAATATATCAAAATACAGACAGACCATATATTAAAGATATACACACTTTTCTCATTACATTTTTATATCCAGTTTTGGTATATCCAATCAAGAGAAATATAGATATATTGTGAGAAACAGGCTTATATATTTATATACATAGGTGTATGTACTCAGTGATATACATGTGATCATTTCCCCAAACAGTAAATATATTTTCTATATTTGCATGAACACATATTCAAACCACAAATTATTACAAGGAAAGCAGTATGTGTAGAGAGAGACATATATAGAGTGACGTGAATATATACTCACACATTTGGGATACAGAGATCGATATGAATGGACAGATAGTTATCTATTACACAAATTAGATATGACTACATAGATAGATAAGAATAGACTGAGATAGATATGAACAGAGTGAGATAGATAGATATGAACAGAATGGAATATATAGATAGATATGTACAGAGTGAGATAGACAGACTGAGATAGATATGAATAGATAGATCGATAGATATGTACAGACTGATATATGATATATCAAATCTATCTAACAATAGATAGATATGAACAGAGTGAGATATATCATATCTATCTATCGATAGGTAGATATGAGTATAAGTGAGATAGATAGATAGATAGATATGAACAGAGTGAGTAGATACAGAGTGAGATAGATATGAACAGAATGAGATATAGAAACAAACAGAGAGAGATAGATACACACAGAGATAGATAGATAGATAGATAGATAGATAGATAGATAGATAGATAGATAGATGTGAATAAAATGACAGATAGATAGACGTGAAGACAGATATGAACAGAGAGAGATAAGTAGATAGATAAACTGAGAGATATCATCAGATCAGATGTAACACCGGTAGAATAAAATAAAAATCTGGAAAAAAAAAAGGCTCATTCATAAACATTTAAGGAGAGACATAAACAGATAGAATACAAGAAGAGAAGCTTTATACAGAATGTTTACACTCGCTCTTCAACACGCTATACTTGAGTAACTTTACAATTTTTTTACATAAACAGACAGGCGCGCGAGCACGATACCCTCCTTCGTCTTTCTTTACTGGGTGTGTGTGTTTCATTATTTTATTTTGCTACCGTAACTCTTCTTCTCTGTTTTCCAAGTAGGAACTTAATTTGTAAAGATTATTAAAATTACACACCAAGTTCGCAGTTTGTACCTAAAAGTACAAATCATGTTTTTCACTGGAACGATGAATGAAGAAATGTTTTTTCTTTGTTGTTTAAAAATAGTTGAAACACGAAACAGCCACGCTCTTTTATAGATTCCAAGAAAGTTCTGTCTTTTTTTTTTTATCTAAAAAAAAAAAGAAGTTTCTTTATTTTACTTGATCGAACAATGGATACTACTGCTCAAGGAATATGGTTTTCTCTATCTCGTATCTGTTGTCAAAAACGTAGCGTCCAAAATCACACGACCGCTGATAAAGGTCAGAACCAAAATTCGGAAAAAGTTCTCTGGTAAGTTACTTTTTTCATTTTCAATCCATTTATTTTCTTGTTTAAAAAAAAAAAAAAAACTTTCCCCACCTAAACACCAGTCCGTCTTCAGTTTTCAAGAAAAACAAAGAAAGAAAGAATATCAGTTTTTTTGCGATTAGTTTTTTGTTGAAGTAAAAAAAATTTAAAAAATGTACCCACTACTCCAGCGGTCAGTCTTTTAGTTAAACTTTAATTTGAATTTGAGAATTTTACAAGAAAAAAAAAAAGAAGAAAGGCCAAAGGGTGCTAAAAAAAAGATGGGGAGCCGCTCTGTGCTGGTTTGAAATCTTTACTACTTTTTTAGTTTCATTGATAATGAATATCACCAGCCTTGCATCTGAACTGAATATTGATCAACGGACCTTAATTTCACATATGGTATAAATTTCAAGATTGCACCAACAAAAAACCAATATGATTAAGAAAGTCTACTACACTCTACCGGTATTTTGAGCGAGGCATGAACCCGTTATTACCTGTATTCTTCTCTCTCAGAGTATGAGAGAAAAGGTGACAGATAACTTTGAACAACACTTTTAAAAACTCTACCTTTTAAAAAGAATTTTTTTTAAATAACTGCTTTTCTTTTTCGTTAAGTTTATGTTTTGTTTTTAATTCGACACAACTTCTTAAGCTGTCTTGTTTTGTCATTAATCTTCTTTTTTTTTCTTTTTTTTTATTTTTTATTTTATCAGTTTAAAAATAAATTTATTATTTAATAATAATTTTTGGAAGAATAGTAAAATAAAAAAAATACCCTAGTTAGTTTACTCACGCAGTAATAGGGGAAAAAACTGTTCCAGACTCCTTGTCTTTCTGGTAAGAAGTTTTTGTTTTTGTTTTTTTAAACATTTAATTTATTCAAAATGAAAAAAATAATCATCCCAACCCTCAAACCACAGAAACTGCCCAGTGTGATGGCGGTTTTAAAAAATCACGAAGTACAAAACAAACTTTTGTTTGTAATTCTTTCACAAACATTTATTGACTTTTTCTTAAAGAAAAGAAGAGTAAGAGAAAATTTGGAACTTAAAGCAATATTTTTTTTTTTATTTAAGACAAGATTGTTTACTACTGTGTGAGTAAACTTGGAGTTTATCAACAACTTTTTCTTCGCACGAGCCAGGGTAGTTTGAAATTCCCAAGCCTTCAGGGAGGGGGGCTCCCCCAGACAGTGCCTCTCCTTCGAGAGGGGGTTGGGGTCATTACCCAGTACTTGAGATGTCCCCAAATGGCAAAGTGCCTAGGTCTTTAGCAATTTTTTTTTAATGTCTTTACGAAATCTCATATTAAGCCCGACCTTGTGTCATACTGTTACCACGTGGGCGTGCGGATCTGCAAATAAATCAAAACGTGAAGAAAAGAAAAGGAAGAGGGGTACGGTCCGATGCCCACATATGACTTATAAAAAACTTTCAGTCACCAATTTGCAGTTCGATATTTATTTTGTTTTTTTTTTGTCTTATAAAATTTTTATTTGTTCACTTGGTACGCTTATTTTTAATAAAATTATTCTATTTTAAAAAAAAATTAAAAATACATTATAAAACTAAAACAACTAATAAAAATAAGAATGTACATAAAAAAGGAATTTCATTCTTAGTTTAAATTTTTTTAAAAATGTTTCGTAGTTGTGAGAGAAAGATTCACCTCTATCCAGTTTTTGCTGTTTTTCTGATGACAAATATATTGCTTGACAATGACATTTTTACCAACATGACAAGGTGGATATACGTTTCATTACTAATTAATTAATAATTTAATAATTATTACAAAATTATAAAAATTAAAACAATATGACGATTTTCTGTCAAAATGTAAAAAAAGATAATATTTTTTACATTTTTTGTACGTGTCGGTAGACACACACGATAAATCAGAAATTGAAATCACTAAAATAAAAATGTCATTGTCAATTCAATTGTCAACTATTTGTAATAATTGGTCTTGTCTTTCAATACCTTCTCTGTTGTGAAGTTATTCAATCCAGGTTATTAAAAAAAGTATGCTTTGACCTAGGTTTTTAAGTTAACTAAGGTGATACACAGTAAGGAAAAAAATTCATGTCACATTTGAATTATTAAGGTAAGGATGCAGAACAAAAAAGGTTTTTTTTTTGTTTTCTTTCTAAAGTTACATCTCAGACTGTCCTTTAAATCACATTGTAAAACAGAAGGTTAGGTTAGGGTTACTGTATTGATTTATTTTTTGGGGGGGTTAATTCAGGTTCTTGTCTATGAAGACTGAAGAAATTAAGAAACAGGAAACGATCGTAGATTCTTTAAAAAAAAGCAATTTGGTGCAGTAAGTAAGAAAATGCAGTACAAGCATAATTAAATTGGTTAATTTAATTTCAAAAGCATCAGTTACACATACATACACACACACACACACGTGTCCAAATTTGAAAACACATCTCTTCTCGGGGGGGTATCTTCTTAAGTTAAAAGGTGCATTGTACATATATTCTGTCATTAATATTCATCTTAATTCTTGGCCGCTGACGATCCCTATTTTTTTACTTTTTTCAATTGTTATGAATATGTATTAGTGTTCTTTAAGGTGTATTTGCTTAGCAAATCCTACCTATCATGAATTTTACCAAAGATCAGATTGTAGTATCTAGCTGGAATCAGTTACGCTTTCTGACCAAGAAGTCTGTCTATTGGAAGGAATTAGGGAAAATAAAAGTGACAAAGAGGAGATAAAAGGTGTGAAAGATGAAAGCTAGAAGGTGATAAAGTTGAAGAAAAATTCAAAGAAAACTAGGAGAAAGAAAAAAAAATTAGGGTAAAAAGATGAAAGGAAAACAAATAGTAATACAGAAAAGATATTATAGCCTCTACTACTCAGAACAAACAACTTCCTTGTGGACAAAAATACATAAAAATATAAATAGGTTTCCAACAAGAATGTGTTTTATCACAAGGTTTGTTTAACCTCTACCACAAGACAATTCTCAGATGAGAGGACCTACTAGAATTTATTACCAGTGCACATAAAATTCGATACACAGCTGATACTCTGTTGGTGGGAGATTCATTAAGAAAACTGAAAGAATTATTAAACAAGATTTTTAAGGAAAGCAAGAAAGGAGTGACCATTTAAGATAACATAGTTGTCAGCAAAAGAGACAGATCAAGTTGTAAGTTACATATTAGGGATGTCAAAATCAAGCAAATGTAGAAATCTAACCAGGTAATGTAATAACAAACAAAAGTAAATGTCTCAAACAGAAATCAGAAGACATAATAGGAATACTGTATATATCCTTGTATAAGCTGACTTCAGCTAAGTGCAACCCCTGACTTTTTTTTATAAAAATGCTGATTTTTTTCATATAGCTTGTGTATAATGCAGGCCCAATTTCTGAACAATACTAGTAGGCCTACTTTAGTCAAATATTGCAGTATTGGGCATCATCCTGGACATATTTTATAGTAAATAAATGTTTGTTTTTTGGGGGGTTTTTTGTACAAAGCTGTCCAAAAATGGTAAGAAAAACCACTTACCATAAAATATCTGATACAAAGATTTAGATACTGTACTTTTGTTTTTATTCATGTCAGAATTTTGACCTCTTCAAAAAAAATTACCTGTGTATAGTGCGACCCCCCCCTATTTTTTTTGCATAAAAAATGGATCATAAAAACTCACACTATACTTGAGTATTTACAGTAGTTAAAGTAGCCTTTCAGAAACTAAGCAATGTATTATTTTGTCACAGCTGAAGAAGAGACTTTAAGCAAACGATGTAGTTCTACCAACAAATGCTGTGAATATCATAGACAGAGCATGTGAGTAATGATGAGGTTTTAAGGAGAATAGGAACTGCTACAAGAAAACAGATACAGTCAGAAAGAGTTGAAATTTCTGGGACACAGGAAAGAGAGCCAAATACATTTAACACTCACAAGGCATAGCAAAAAGGAGAGAAGTCAAGAAAAATAGCAGATAACATGCATAACTGAGTAAATGAATATCAAAAAAAGGACAAAGAAGTGATAAGATTATGCAAAAATTTAAATTCAAGCAGCAAAAAAACATTATGGGAAGCCATGATTATACACATTCTCAATGAAAATAGTATATAAAAGATGAATGAAGATTGTATCTATCCATATTGATGTGTTAAAATGTCACAATAATAAGTAAAAATTTTGTTGTTTTAATTTATCTTCAATATTTTAGAATTAATTTTTATTGTTGACTTTGATTTTGATTTTTATGAATCTAACATTTTTTTCTATAATTAAAACCATTAACAAATTCCTATTCTCTCTATACATACTCTCTATGTTAATATTTATTTACCATATATACTCATGTAACATGCAACCCCCAAATTTTCACTTATAAAAAATAATTTTATCATGTATCTTGTGTATCATGCGAGTTCTTTTTTTGAGTGACAAAATTGCAATGGACTAACCTCTTTTCCTCTATCACTTTATTCCATCTTCTAGTTAAATAAGTTTAAAAAGTAAAACAGAATGATAAAAGTATCATTACTAACGTCATATTCGTTGCGTAAACGTATACAGCCATAAACAACCAAATGCGAAACAGCTAAACATCTGATAAACGTAAACAATGGAAAAGATGCACATTTGCTATGTTTGTATTTTATAATACAATAATAATATGTGAATATTACATGCATTATTATTAGATACAGTTAAGTAAAATATCAGTTTTGTCAAATGTACCTGGAAGTCCTATGCTAACCATTTCTTTTCTTGCTCTTCTCACTTGTGGAATTCCCTTCCAGCTCCATGCTTTCCAGCCAACTTCAATCTGTAGGGATATTATGCAAAAATTTAAATGCAATGTCACTCAGTATCTACTGTCCTCCTGATCACTCTTTTCTCTTTCTGCTCATTATTAATGTTCCTAGTTCTTCTACACTCTGTAACCACTTGTGTCTTAGTGGCTTCACTGCCTTGCATGGGGTGATACTGATTAAAAAAAAGTTTGTGTTTATATCTCTGAGATGAGGTATTATGATTATTTACATTATTTAGACTGTTATCCTCATTTTCATTGCCATATTTACGACATTTCAGACAAAATTCCAATCACCTGAAAAAGGCTGCAGTGTACAATGGCCAAAACGTTGTGAATATGGCAATGAAGATGAGGATAACAGTCCGAATAATGTAAATAATGTAAATAAAAAAGTTTGGGTAAAGATTTTTTTGTTAAAGACTTTTTGATCATTTTATTCTACAGGGTTTCTCAAAAAAACATGTCTACTCATTTTGAATCTTTCTCAAGAAATAATTCAAGCAACTTGGAACCAACAAGATCTAATTTAAATAATGCATGTGAAGACAGTGTTTATTATAAATGCATTCTCTTAAGATTAAGTTGGTGAATGCTGCCATAATCCTTAATTTCAGTTCATCTTTGGTGTTACAAGGAGTTTTGGTGGTCTGTTGCCCAACTGCACCCCACACATAATAATGAAGGGGATTGTAGTCTGGGGAGTTAGGCAGCCAGATGTAAGGGGTGATGTGGTTGCAGAAATTGCCTGACAACCATGACTGGGTACTCCTGCTTGTGTGGCATAGTGCAGAGTTCTGTTGCCAGACAAAGGATCTTCCAGTAGCCACCCTCTTGATCCAGAGCTTCACTACTTTCTCAAGGCTCTTGATGTACACCTGCGTGTTGGGTCTGAGGACCTCATTAACAAATTCAGGAGTTCTTTTCTTATCAGAATGACCAGATTGAGTTTTCCGAGCTGACACACTGAAAAGCATTTTGTTAAATGAAACTGAAAAATAGTAGAAAAGCTTGAGTAACAATAACATAACAACTTTTAAATTGACCCATTTTTTAAAATAACTATCTTCTAATATTATTTATATGATAAATATATGCTCTAATAATGTATCAAGAATACAGTGACTACAATGCAGAGGATTAAAACCTCCCTTAAAAGGGGTCATCTGTTTACTGTATGTCTAGCTTTTTGCTTCTCATGCGAACCAAACCCATAATCTACCTTTTTGACTCTTGTGCAAGCCAAACCCATGGCTATCTTTCTATTGTACAGCAAAATTCAACACTAAATAACCTGCAATAAACCAAACCAAACATGATACACACACAATTGTGGACAGAAATATTCACCCTTGTTCTAATATATACAAATAAAGCTGTAATACCTCATATTTTCACGGAAACTTCATATGCATTTTTTTCACAAATGATGAAATAATGGATTTGAAAGAATGTGCAGTGATGCCTACAATTTTTTTTTTATTTTAATGTCAAACAATAATACAAAAAACACTAAAAAAACATTTAACATAGGACAAAATTATTGGCCCCCCCTTGCCTCAATAATCAATTGTTTGACCTTTATTCTTGATTATTGCCTTTAATCACTTTTGATAGTTCCTTACAAGATCACTATACACACTGCTAAGTATTTTGCTCCATTCTTCCTTGGCAATAGCTTCTTGTTCCTCCACATTCAAAGGACTTCTTTCTCATACTTTTTCTTCAAATATGCCCATAAATTTTCAATGGTGTTTAGGTCAGGACTTTGTACAGCATACTCCAATACCTTAATTTTGCTGGCATCTAAGTATTTTGTAACAATTCGTGCTGTGTGTTTCAGATTATTATCATGTTAGAACCTCCAGTGATGTCCCAAAGCCAATTTTTGTGAACTTTGTTTTATATTATTTTTAAGAATTGCCAAATATTGCTCTTTATCCATGATATCCTGTACACTCACTAGTTCACCTGATCTAAAAGTAGCAAAACATCCCTAGAGCAGAATGCTCCCATCACCGTGCTTAATTGTAGGGAGAGTATTTTTTGGTTTGTGAGCTTCATTCACTTTGTTCCATACATAATGGGACTTTTGATAATGCTATGAATTGTTGATCTAGGAACATTTAAATTCTTGGAAAGTGTTGTATATCTATCACTTTGTTTGTATGCATCAACTATCTTTTCAAGTTCAGCCATCTTCGCCATAGTTGCAGAATGAATGAGTTATTGCAGTATGTAGCACTCACATATTGTCTTCTTCATTACCTTTTAGAATTTTATAGAATCAAGTCAATATTTCATTTTCAATGGGTGTTTGTATTAAATGTCACATTAAGAATAAAACATTACAATTGCCATAGAGCAAAATATATAATAATAGACTGAATCTTCTAAAAATTCCACAAATTATTCAAAGCTAAATACAGAATCAACTATTTATGATAAATTCAGCAAGTGACTTGCAAATATTCGCATTTCCTTAAAAAATATGCCAATATTCAGTGGGGGCAAATAATTCTGTCCACAACTGTACATTTTCAGTATCTGTATCTGTTTTTTACCAAATATATAGATATAAATTTTAGTGACAGAAATAAAAGACAGAGTTCATATCTATTATTGTTATAGGTTGGACCTCTTTAATCCAGTAATCCCTTTTGATCTGGCCATTGCCAGATAATATAAAAGGATCTGGCCATTACCTTGATATAAAATGCTAGAAAGCAGAAATGTTAGCAATTTATCAATGTTTTTTAACAATTTGTCTAAGAGTTTGGAAAATAGAATATGTATAATATCATTTATATTAATTGGATATATTAAAAATAATTTATAAGAGTAAAAAAATCACTAAATAGCATATCTAATTTTATATCAAAATAAAAATTGAAAGTTGTCAAATTTAGACTTATTTTGTTTGGTTTCAAACAGCAATTACATTTTTATCCATTCAATTTAAATTACAGTTCAAAACTTGTTTTGAAACTGAATCAAAGAACTTTAATGGCAGATGTACAAACATATGAGAGTATATTCAAAATGTGTTGGGCTTGGGAATTGTTGGACTACAAAGGGCCCAATTAGAGGTCCAACTCAGTGTAAAGATACAAATGGATACTATAGTAGAATATCACAAGTTACACAAGAGACAAATTTACAAACTCATATAAAAATATACAATTCTCTTTGCTATTGACTGTTTTAAATCAAAATAATTATTTTTTCCTTTCTAATTACCATGTATTTCTGTGTTTGTGCTGACAGTTAAAAGCTTTGCTTAAAAATTTAATATTTTGATGGATTTGGGGAGGGTTAAAAGAGATGAAATGAATTTAATTCTATAAAGAAACTTTCAACTATAATTGTGAGCCTCTAAAGGTTAAATATGACAAATTGTTTTGCTTATTATTCAAATGAACAAATACCCAGTTATTTGTCAACATTCCAGTAAATCTATGTATGTACATAACACTTTCATTGCTGGTATCTATATATCGAAGTTGATTTATGTCTTTCTATTTTGCTTTGATTGTAACTATCAATCTGTTTACAGCCATTTTTTATATTTTTATATCTCTCTATCTCAGTTTATTCAGACCTGTTTTTTATAAACAATTACTAAGCTTAGCTGATGTCACAAGCATGAGGTGTCCAGTGAGGACCAAACTCACTACAGCAGAAATGCTTCAAGATAAGTTAGTTTTCCACTATGTTCTTTACTTGGCTAAAAAGTTAACTATTTGCTGTTAGGTGGCATTAGGAGTGTTTGGCTTTAACTTCATTCAAAAAAATCACTTTTATTGTATTATGGCAGCTGTCATATCAAATAGCATTTTTTTTAATTCTGTCAAAACTGGTGTAATTTTATTTATTGATTCTAACATTGAAGTCGGAAGATAAGCAACATTTTCAACGTGATATTTTTATTTTAAGAAAGATAAAGAAAAATAAAGAAAATAAAAGATTTGTACAGTTTATGGAGTAGGTTCTGTGACTGATCAAACATGTCAAAAGTGGCTTGTAAAATTTCATGCTGGAGATTTCACACAGAGGTAAAACAGTTGATAGAAGTCAAATTAAGACATATCTTTAGAATATATTATGCAATGCTATCAATAGCCTCTATATTCAAATTACTCAAATCAAAAATCATTTCCACTAGCTTGGTTATGTTAGTGGCTTTGAGGTGTGGCTTCCAAGTAAGTCAAGTAGAGAGAAAAAAAATCTACCGGACCATGTTACTATGTACAATTCACTACTTAGATTATAATGAAAATGTCCTTTGAAACAAATTGTGAAAATGAGTAAAAATGGATACTTTACAACATAAATGCAAGAAATCATTAGACAGATGAAATCAACTGTAACAAAGGGTGGTATCTATAAAAAAAGAAAATAAACAATGATGGGATTGTAAGGAACTTAATCCAAATAAAACCAACTAAAAGCAGCAATCAGTAAAAAGTGTATGTACAGAATTAGTTAAATGAAAACACAAGATCACATGTTTCTTTAGTGACCAGATAAAAACTGTCAGTTTGATTTGGAATATTTCACTTATTTACTGTCTTCAAGAAATAGTATATCTTAGGATGACCATTTAATCTGTTTTTTACAAAATTCTCTTTAAAAAAAAAACTGTCAGTTTCTTGGTAGAGTGCAGATAAACTTAGATCAGTTATTTGCTGAAAAAGATAAAAAAATATGAGAGGATGAAGTATAAAGTTACTTGAAAGATTGCAGGAGATACTGGAAGGAAATGGTGAATATGTTTAATAAAGTTCTAAAATTGTCTTTTATTTTTACTTAATAAATCAAATAAATCTTTGACTAGGTCAATATCTCTTATTCTTCTATTGAGCGATTTGTTTGCTTAGCTGTCTGCAGTTATCTCTCTATTTCAGTCTGTTCATTATCTACCTGGTATGACTTGCTGATATATATATATATATTAAAATCCCGATAAGGCAGCATTTAAGCTAGCTCCTGTGGAATTCCTTTGATTGGGCCTTCGACCCAACAATGACACTTCATGCAGTGAGTACATATTAAATTTTATTAAACTTGAACAATATTTTTCAAACAATAGTTTTTCAACAAAATAATTATATAAATTGTCTAATTGGAACTTATTGCATGCTAAACAACATTCTTGGTTTCCTATTTGGGATCAGTACAAATAGCTTGTTTCCATTCCCAACCCTTGAACAACCAACATAGAGCTGACCATGAGTAAAGCAGGGTTCCATCAGTTGAAGTCTAGTTACTTTCAATGATTGTCCTTGGGACTTATTGATTGACATTGCATAGCTCACTCTCACTGGAAACTGAAGCCTTTTGAAGAAGATCTGGAGGAATTAAGGGGATTCTTGGAATTAAAACTCTTTCCTCCTTTCGTGGACCAGTAAGGTTGTCTGCTTCCAAGTGGTGAGGAAGCATCTTCTTGACAATTTACTTTGTTCCATTACAAAGCTTTGGAGGATCCAGATTACTCAATAGCATAATTTGCACATTTTCTTTTAGTTCCAGCTTGTGTGATGGCATTCCAGGAAGATTCAATGAGTTCAGGAACTCTGTTGGATAATTCACTGCCTGCTCTTGTTCAATCACATTGTCAATGGAAATGTACTTCATGCTTTCTTTTGGAATTTCTTGGAGAAGTTTCCACTTGATGCTATCCCCAGTTTAATTCTTGGGAGGTAATATGGCCCTCTCACAAAGCCAGTTTGAATCCACGAAATGGTGTTTAATGTTTGGATAAATATGGTTAATCAAAAGTCTTGGATACTTGAGACTGACACTCCACAACCATTTGGGAGTGAAATATCTCCATTTTGATCCATTTTGATGGTTCCATTGCCAAGCTGCAACATCAAAGCAGCAAATCTTCCTGTTTCAAGGTCACCTGTGATTCTAATTCTCATGTTTGTTTTCAGGCTGAGTCTTTGAACATGGTTCGAGATGTAAGAATTTTGAAAAGGGTTGTGTCCCTTAAAGTGAAAAACTGTGATACACACAGACATTTTCACATTTATTTAAGATAGATGGATAGATAAAGAAGGTGAGATAATTGAATGTCAGAGAGTTGTCATTTTAATTGAAATAATGTGTCACAGACATTTTACACTTTAACATATTGTCTGGATAAATTTAAACCATTCTGTAATCCCAGTCTGATGAGTCACCTATTAAAAACTTACCTGTCAAAATAAATTTACTATTGTATCTTTTGAGATGTGTTAAGTTTTTTCCTTTGATGTATATCATATTGCTCTGTATACAATACATTGAGCTCTCTTCATGGATCTATCTTTTTTTATATTTTATATTAAGACCTACTTGGATTATCCTTTCCACTTATGGATTTGATATTATTATCTATCAGCATTATTTACATTACTCAGACCATTATCCTCATCTTCATTGTCATATTCACAATGTTTCAGCTGTTGTACACTCCAGCCTTTTTCAGGATTCAGTTCAAAATTCCAATCACCTGAAGAAGAGCAGAGCATACAACAGCCAAAATGTTGTGAATATGGCAATGAAGACGAGTATAACAGTCCACATAATGTAAATAATGCAAGTAATCATAATATCTCATCTCAGAGATATAGACAGATATCTATCTATCTATCTAATATATATAAAGTATACATTTTTTGGCACAATGCAATCTTCAGGTGCTGACCAATGCCTGAAGATTCCTTTGTGCATGAAACTCAGAATTGTGCTACAAGTGAGGAAAAAATTTATATTTATTATTAATATAAATTATTTTATTAACACCAGCACTCAGTGTGCAATATTATTTATATATATATATATAAGCAAGTCATGAAAGATAGATAATGAACAGATTTTTGATAGATCATAAAAAGATGTGACATATATATATATATATATATATATATATATATATATATATATATATATATATATATATATAAGCAAAGATAATGAAAAGATTGAGATATATATATATATCAATTTTTTTTCATGATTAGCAAAAATCTGTTCATTATCTGTCTGCCATGAATTGCTTCTCTCTCTCTCTCTCTCTCATATATATATATATATATATTATATTATAATGAAAAGAAAGAACAGTAAGATATATAATCCAGTGTTCTTATTGATATTTTTATTTTTACAAAACTGCTCAATGTAAATTTACAGACCATAAATATTATAAATGAACTGATTTAAAATATGGTTTCTTTGCTACACAGGAATTATATAATTAAATTTGAAGTTTTTAGCTTCGGTTTTTGAAACATGATAATTCCTGTGTAGCGAAGAAACCCTATTTTAAATCAGTTCATTTATAATTATATATATATATATATATATATATATATAAATTTTTCCATGATGTATCTTTCTGCTGTAGCATGCTTATATTTAACTATTTATATACATCTATCATGTACACTTCTTTTTGGTACTGTATAACTGGTGGTTAATAAATCTATGCATTTGATTTAATGATTTCATATTTTGTATACTGAATGGCTTATAAAACAAAAACTCAATAAGCAACAGACCAAAAGAAAAGTCCTCAAGAGATGTGATCAGAATACTTTATAGAGTGATACACATATAATATAGAGAAAAAGAGAAAGTGATGAATAGATAGAGAGATAGATATGAAAAAGAAATAGAATATGAGATGATCTGGTAGAAATGAGCTGAGAGATATCAACTAAGAAAAGCCAATCAAACAGAAAGAAATTCATCTATCCAATGTTTTTTTTTTTTAGAAGGCAACTTGTGAAGAGAAATCCAGTTGACTAACTTCCTCTTATCTTTCTTTAACTCTGTCTGTGAATATTTCAGCTGTATAATCTCTTCACAAAGCAAGCCATTTTAATTTAGCATTAATATTAAACACCAATTACTTTGAATATACGCTCTTTAGAGCTAGAGGGCATCGTCAGTGATGTTCTGAATTGGGTCATTGGGTAGTTTTGGGTCTTTCAAACATCATGCTACCCTCACCAAGTCAACCCCATCAGAGCTGATCAGTCTCTGATGTGCCCCCATGCTAAATTAATACAATCTTAGGAGAATAAATATGACACAGCAGTTCAGCACTGTTCTTTGTTTCTAACAATATTTTCCTATGTCTTAATACTTTGCTTGCTTTCCTATGCACCTTTAGATTTATGTGTTACATTTTCTGATATTTGTTACCAAGAGAGTTAAATTTCTGCCCTTGCTTGATTTTGATATCCTGAATTCATAGCTCACACTTTGGGTTATATCTCTTCCTGATAACTATCCATTCTGTTTTCTTATAGTTAATAGTTACTCCTTCTTTCTTGCTTTAACTTTATTACATTATCTAAGTGTTCTTTGAGTTTTCTTATTGAATCAACTATCAACATAGTATCATCTGCATATCTTATGTTGTTAAATTATGTTCACTGATAATCAATCCTGGTAGGTTTTCTAATTCTCATAAGATCATCTGGCTTCACAAGTTCAATAAACCAGTGTGAAAATGGATGCTTGTCTAATGCCTTTTTTTCTAATTTTGTATACACTTTCTTTTCTTTTTATGTGCCATGTCCTTTCAGGACATAAGTGATCATGGCTCTCCACCTCCTTCTATCCCTTGCAACTCTCAACAAGTTCCTTCCCTCTGCTACCTCCCCCAGACTACATTCTGTCATCCACTTGCTTAAGCCCGCTAGGTATGTCATGCATTGTTTTCCCTTGTCTCTCTTTTCCTCAATTCGACCTGTGAGTATCAAATTCTCCAGACCCTCCTTCCTCATTTTGTATCACAGAAACTTCAGCTAGTAGATGTTATGGAATATCCTAATATCTTTACAATATAAATCAAGCTTTTGTAACAGTTCAAATAAATCTCTGTGCCATACTTCATCAAATGCTTTTGTGTAATCTATGAAACATAAGGATAAATCTTTCTGCATTTATACTGCTCACTCTGTTAGCATGCTGATCATAAATATTGCATTTCTTGTTCCAGTGTTTTGAACAAATCCACAATGTTCTCATCCCATTTCTGGTCTAGTTCTCCTATGAGATCTGTTCATTACAATTCTAATGTTATATGGTTCATTAAGTTGATTATCCAATGGAGTTTACATTCATTTGCACTTGGCTTCTTTGGCATTGCTATGAACATAGATTTACTGAGGTCTTCCAGTATTTTGCCACAAATAATTTGTCATATATTTTATTAGTTTGATAATCTTATTTATCATGAAATCACAATCACAGTATCCCTATTACAATCCCATTTGATCCTGTTGTTTTGTGTCTCTTAATATTGATCAGTGCAGATCTTACCTCACATAGTACAAGTCCTTCTGTGTTATTATACATTTTTTCCTCTATTGTAGAGTCATCCTATATATTCATTCCATCTTTGTAATATCTTTTCTTTTCCTATTATGAGTGTTTCCTTCATAGATTTTATACACCCTGTTAAGGAGTGTGTCTGCAAAGCCATATTTTAGTGTCAGATTGAATCTGAATATTGGAATTAAATAAAAACACGTTTATAACAAAAAAATTATATCTTTAATTTTATTTAAATAAGAGAACAAGTCTTACTTACTATTTAAAGAAGAACCTTACCTTAGTAGTGTCATTAACAAAACTAATTTAAATTTGTGCTTCTATGTATTTAGAGATTCTTGAGAAAATCCAAAACAGAATCTGCAATGTTATCCATCTTGCCCTGGCATCTCAGCTTCAGTCATTTTCTCTGTCTTTTCTATAAATATTTTATGGTAATTGTTCTGATGAGCTTTTCTCACTGGTACCTAGACTTTACGAATTTAAGTGCAGTACTGGATTGGCCTCATCATTTTACTGTTGGAATAGCTAAATGTAAGTTCTATGTTAACACTTTCTTCTCTTACATTTCTCACTTGTGGAAATCTCTTCCAAGCTCCTTGCTTTCTAGTCAACTTTGATCTTCAAAAATTTAAAATTTAATCAGCATCAATTGTTATCTTTTGCCTTCTTAATTCCTGTTCTATTACTTTTCTCTCTCATTAATAATGTTTTTCTTTTTCTCATATTCTTTCACACTCAGTAACCTCAGCTTTACTACCTTGCTTGGGGTGAAATGATTAAAAAAAAGAAAAAAACTATGTATGTCTGAAATTAATATTTACTATGATTAGTATACTGAATACTGAATGTTTCAAATTTAACAGGATATTTTTATACATTTTGCAAAAAAGTGTATGAGGCTAAATGTTTTTTTTCTATATTTCAAGTACTGAAGATTAAGTTTGGAAATCAGTTTTTTGATATCATATAAAATCTCTCCATCTCTCTGCCTTTTTTCTCTGAAAAATAGCTTTAAAAAATAATGTTTAGCAAGGTAGTTGAGCAGACCCTCACTATTAAATGAAATTGATTTTTAACTGAATACTCTATACATGTGACCTTATGCCAGACTAAAGTAAGTTTAGTGAATGCCTATTGGTTCACTGCCATAGTCATAATTAACAAGCTAGTCTCATACCATAATAATGGGATTTGGTACTCCTCAATTGTAGACTTGTGCCAGACTATATGCAAACAAAATATAACTGCAAGATCATTACACTTTCATATCATATTTCACAGCATATAAGATCCACAATTTCCTCCCAAAATGGCTAAAAACTATCTCCTTGGTCTTATATACAAAGTTAAGATATCCGGCAGAGTAATGTTTATCCAGGCACTACAAGGATTTGTACCTCATTTATCTCCAAAATACTGTAATATTACATGTAAATAGGTGGATCATGTAAGCCATAAAATACAGGTGCTTTTATTAAAGCAGATAGAATTTTTGGATTAAATTCAAATAAGCATTGGCCTACCTTCTGATGGAAGTAAATTAATATTTTTCGCTAGCATCAATCGTTACTGAACCAAGATAAAAGTCAGGAATTCAAATGCTGATTTTCAAGGCAGGCAGTCCCTCCCACTTTGAAGATTGGTGCAACACAATCTTTCTAACCCTAATTTCCTCCCATTTGACTTTGTACTAGGCTAAATTAGATTTCATAAATATCCAGATATAAACAAATATACCTTCCTTCTGGTCAGAATTAAAAGATGAAACTATGTTTAATTCAAATAGTGTGGTTATTTGAAGAGGATCCTGGCACACTACCACAGTCAATCAAACCCGATTTTATATATTCCAACTATCGTAAGACTATTTCTTGAGTTTACACACTCTTTCAGGAATTATCCTTGAGCACTCTCTAGACCAGCTTTCTCAACTTTTTACCCTTGCATAAACCTTAAAATAAATTACATGTCTCAAAAGAAACCCCTCTTAAAAACAAAATTATATACCATATCTTTCTCATTTATTTTTCATCATAGTTCACATTAAATAAATATATATTTTTGAATAACTGGTTTTAGGAAAATTAATACTTCTTTGTCAAATTTTTTTTAATGCTAAATAAAATTCATACTGTTCATAGGGCATGGTGGAGTACATTCACTTACATGCTAATACCCTGGGGAAAGATATGAATCCTCTTCTCCCTCCAGCTATGGGTAAATAGGACAGACCGAGTTCTATAGCCTTAGATGGCAACTGGTCTACTGCAGAAAGAAATGACAACCTACTGTGGGAAAAAATCTTCCTTGTCAGTCATGTATCAAAAGATACATGATTGCCTAAGCATTTATCATGCATGGCACATAACTGACTGACTGTTCATTTATAATACTTCATCAGGGAGTTTTCATTCACATAAAAAAAATTCTAAATTCAAACGTAAAAAATAAACATACGTAACCAATATCATATACAAATAATATAAATGTAAACGGAACAAAAACAGATAATTGCTGCATCAATTTTTTTTTTATCCTTTACTGGCAATGTTGAAAAGACATAAGGTAAATCAAGGCAAAAAAGTCCTGTGAACCAATAAATGGGCTAAGAAAATGTTACATTCAGAGCCATTTTGATAAAGTGAAACATGCTTCTCTAATGTGAAGCCTGTGCCTGTCTTTTGCTACACAAATACTTAACTCAAGGTTGAACTTTAGATAAACACACACGGATTTCATTCTCAATTGAGAGGAGCTTATCTTACTCATTCTTAGGAAACCCTTGGGGACTTTTTTGTGGAACCTTAGGGTTCCAGGGGGCCATGATTAAGAAACACTACTCTAGATCAATGTTTATCAACTATTTTTTACTTCAGGTTGCGCTTTTAAAATAGCTAAAATTCTGGGGTGCACTTTAAATTTTAATAAGGAAAAATTAGTCAAGAAATTTGAAAACAGGAAAATAATAAATAAGTCTGCTGAAATAAGCATTTATCTTTAAGACATTTACATATGCTTGTGTGAAAACCTTTGTCATTTTTAGTTTAGCATTCCTAAAGAAGATTAGTAGTGCAGTTTTCATTTAAAGGGATTTATGAAAAATCTGCTAGAGAGGTCAATAATAATTGATTTAAATCTCTTGAGGAAGGTAAAATGAAAGAATTATCCATTCCTTAAAGATTAAGGGCTTTAACATCCAGTTTAAAATATCAAATTACAAAGATTCAGGCATGGAAGTTGTATGATTGATGTCTCTAGCTTTTAAAATTAAAGATTTTTTTAAATATAAAAATAATTCATAAATTATTTTTCTGTTAATTTGGAACGCACCTTTCAGAGTGCATTAGTGTGCCCGGGCATACTGATTGAAAAATGCTACTCTTGACTAAAAGTTACCAATAGAATAAAAATTTCTAACATTTTTGTTATTGTTTTGTTTGTCTATTTTTTCTAACCAATTCAATACTAGTTCAAGGGCTGTCATATTTCTAGATGAATATTTGGCTTAATCCAATCATTCCTAACTGTTCTTTTAATGAAGGTCAAGTTGAATGGACATGCTTTTAGTTCATTTCGTATTAATGTGGACATGTCCCAGGACTCTATCCTTGGACATACACTGTTTGTTATCTTTATCAACAAACTTCTTGATGTCATCAGTTGCCAACTAAGTATTTAGACTGATAGCATAACTATTTAGTAGTAAGTCCAACAGATCCAACAAAGTAAAACTGGTAGTTGCTCTTGAAAATGACCTCCAATTAGTGGTTAACTGGGGGCAAGGAATGACTTGTAAATTTTAATGTCTCCAAGACAAAATTGCTTTCATTTAATCATTATAGAGAACCTTTTCTGCCTACCATAAGCATGGCTGATGCTAACCTCCAAGAAAGCAACTCTTTGCACCTTCTTGGACTCACATTTTCCACTGATATGAAGTGGAGTGATTTTAGTAAAGCAGTTGCTAGGTCTGCTGCTAGGAAAGTTGGTTCACTGTGTTGTGTCATACAATTTTTTTTGTCAGAATCCATTTTGCACATT
The DNA here is from genome assembly GCA_903632075.3 of Acanthosepion pharaonis. NCBI lineage: Eukaryota > Metazoa > Mollusca > Cephalopoda > Sepiida > Sepiidae > Acanthosepion > Acanthosepion pharaonis. The sequence goes on along the minus strand of CAHIKZ030005236.1, from coordinate 482,437 downwards.
TATAAATCTGCCATTCGTCTATGCATTGAATAATTCTAACATACATGGTTTAGTGCAACTACTATATATCTCGAGATTCTTGCCAAAATCCAAAAAGTGGTCTGTAATGTAATCAATCTTGACTTGGCAGTCACTTTCTCACCATCATGACATGGATTCCCTCTGTCTTTTCTATAAATATTTTCATGACAATTTTTCAGACGAGCTTTCCTCCTTGCTGCCTCAACTGCATGAATTTTAAATATACAACTAGATTGGCAAATAGGTCTCACTATCAAGTAGCTAGATGCAACCATATGTTTTATTCTAATAGTTTCTTTTCTCAACTGTGGAACTCTCCTCCAATTTCTCACTTCTCTGCAACCTATAATCCTCAAAAATTTAAATGAAACACCAATCGCCTTCTTCTGTTTTCCTAAATTCTGTTCTTTTATTATCCTTTCTTCTCAATAAAGTCTTCTCATTCTCTTTCACTCCTAGTAACTATTTGCATCTTAGTGGCATTATCACCTTGTTGGGAGTCAAATCATAAAAAAAAAATTAGTTTGTTATCAAAAAATACCTTCTCATTATCATAAAGCTAATAAAAGCAATATAACCAACCAGTTTTTTCTGTGCCAAGTTTTGTCTATGGTCCACTTATAGCCATTATATAAAGAGTGACAAATTTGATGGATATCCCTTTGTTCTGCTGAAAACAATTCAGTTGCAAATCTTTGCTAAACTCAAGCATTGATGTCTACAGCCACCTTTTCACACTGACCAACCTACAAGAGGACTCTTACTAACTCATTTGCACTTGACAGACCCCTACTAAAGTTGGTTCACTGTGTTGTGTCATACAATTTTTTTCTCACCAACTCTTTATGCTGACTTCAGGCAATTATACATGCATATTATATTAATAAGCAATTTTTTGTTTATTATCTCGGTGCTATTTTCTCTTAAAATATGGCAACTGCACTCACTGTAAAATTCAAACTATTCAAAGATATCATTAGACAAAAGAAAATACTTATATTAAATATGATATCGTGCACAACTGTCACTGTCAAATTTTGTGCCCCCTAATAGATTAATTTTTTAAAATTTTTAATAGTCTACCCAATACATATAGCATTCCTAAAAATGCCAGGATGAAGCTCATAAAACATTTTCTTGATGGCACTGATAAGAATAATGTTCTTGATTATGACTACAAATGGTTGACATACATGCAAAAAGAGAAAAAAACCAACTTAACACCAACAATAAGAGTGCATAAACTAATTACATCATCAAAATTAGTATAAAAACAAACGCAAAATGAGAAAAAGGGGAGTTAATTGCTTAAATCTCCTGAAGAGTGGATTGAACTATTGCAAAAGGGCTTATCTGCAAAACTATAGAGTTGAGGTACTGAATATAACATCAATCACCTAAGTAACAAATTTTATTTGTATTATATATATTCATATCATATATATATATATATATATATATATATATATATATATATATTTCATGAATTATTCATACAAAAAACAAATACAAAGGTTAATGATGTAATTGGCGAGAAATCCATCATCAAGAACAATTCAAATAATATACAAAAACCCCAACCTGTTTATGAATGAAAAGATCCTTGTTTCTATAAATTTCTGTTGCATGAGTTCTTATTATTTTTTTACAAGCTTTTATTCTGTTCTTTCAGACATCCTCAGGTATGGAATAGATTTTGTTCTTGTTTTTCTCGCCAATTAACCTTTGTATTTGTTTTTTGTATGAATAATTCATGAATTTGTAAATTAATTGCACCTTTATTGAAATTAAAATAACTGATCCAAATGCAACTTTTGGATAATAAGTGCGGCATTACTGTAATTATTGAACAATAAAGTTCATGCCACTTTGACAGAAAATTTACCAGTAAAAAAGAATTCACTTATCACCATATTTGTATAAGAAACGCACAATTGTAAAATTTTTCTTTTCAAACTCAGCGTTATTTTAATTTCCAAAAACAATAACTCATTTCTAATAGCATTTTTCGGATTACAACAGTACATATATTTTCGTTGTCCTCTTATTACTGAGAGAAAAACAAGAACAAAATCTATTCCATACCTGAGGATGTCTATATGAACAGACGAGAGCTTGTAAACAATTAAGAACTCATGCAACAGAAATTTATAGAAACAAGGATCTTTTCATTCATAAACAGGTTGGGGTTTTTGTATATTATTTGAATTGTTCGCGACGATGGATTTCTCGCCAATTAAATCATTAACCTTTGTATTTGTTTTTTGTATGAATAATTCATGAATTCGTAAATTAATTGCACCTTTATTGAAATATATATATATATATATATATATATATATATATATATATATATATATATATAGGAGAAAATGATACATAGAATTTTATATACCATCACAATGTTTGGAAAATTAATGACAAGTGGAAAATTTTAGCATCTCCTCCCCTTTGTGTATTTCCATCAATGTAAACATCACTTTAGTCTAATGAAGTCCTAAACAACAAAACGTGTCATACAAGAAATGTTTTCCATTTAGTTATTAATTTTCCAGGCAGCAAGAATTAATGTAAACAGGTTTTGTTAAATCCAACTGAGAAGTAAATTCAACCATCAATTTTTTATTGCATTTTTCTAATTCTTGATTCAGTTATCGTACATCAAAATGAAAACTATATAATTTCCTGTTTTTGTTCAAGTACTTTTAACTGTCTCAGTCTTTTTTAAGAATTTAATATATAAAACAGTTTTCACAGGACTTAACTCCACCAGAAAATGATTGTTTCAAATATTCTATATTTATTATTTTTATTCTGTACACATATTCAATATTTTACACACATTTTAAAATACCGTATCCTGTGGTGTAAGATATTTAATGTGGACTGTTTGTATTTTGAGTCTTTCCTTGCAGTGAGTACTATATAGTATTTTAATATTATGTAATATTTGTTTTATGTTGATAGTTGTATTTTGGTTGTTTGTGATCAGATGAGCAATATGTGCATCAATTGCAATAAGTTTTGATAAACGACAAGTTGATCCAAGAGAATGTGAAGTTTGTATGGCTAATTTTAAAATTTAATATTGTTTTTTGATGATTGATATTGAATATGTAATCTCCCAAAGAGTATGAGAAATCATATATGAAGTCACTTTTAGACAATACACATATATTTGAATTTAGCTGCAAAAATATCAGGATGTAGCCAACAAAATCTTGTCTACCATACTGTCAACAGCCATTTTTTGATAATTGAGACTGTCAAAAACATGTACTTTGGACAGTTTATCCATAATTCTGTTCCCAATATTATTTGTTGAATTTAATAAAACTTTATATATATATATATATATATATATATATATATATATATATATGAAAACAGAGAGGGGGATGAGGTGCAGTCTGATCAAGAATCACTTCCCTCCAAAACTTGATGATTAGTCATTTGGTCAGATTTTGGAAAATGGGTTGATGAAAACCTTCATACACAGATAAGCACACATAATTTTTTTTTTTTTTTTTTTACCCAGTTAATGGATTTATTTACTCTGATATTATTTCTTATTACTATAGATATTAAAAAATGGGTCTAAATGCTTGAGTAGACATCTACAGGGTTTTTTAGGAGTGGGGTTACAGTGAAATTTATGTCAACTGGCCTAGAAAATCCTAGATATCCTACAAAAAAATGTGATTTCCCTGGTAGAAAATTAGGATACATGTTCAATTTCTGTCAGGAGACATGTTTTCTTTTGTAGGACTTCTTGACCTCTAAGCCTGTTGACATTAATTTGACTTTTTAAAATCAGAGATATCTATCCAAACCTGTGCACATATGAAATATAATGTTTATAGTAATAAGATAAATATATAAACTTTTTTTTGCTTTTTTGTATTTTTCTAGTTATTAAAGTTTGTCTGTACTCTAAATGTTTGTCATATACATACATACATACATACATACATATGTATGTGTATGTATATATATATATATATATATATATATATATATATATATATATATATATATATACACTTTTTTATTTCTCTTTAATTGTTAATATTTGTCTATACTCTAAATGTTTCTTTATGTAAAAAAATATAAATGCATATAGATACCAGAAATAAATCCTAAAATAAAGTTAGCTGATAAAAAAAATGGTTCTTCAGCCCACACATCACTAGGTAATCTTGAGTATAAAAATGATAATATGGGTATTTTCCAAAAAAGGCAACACTGATGGAACATTTGACAGAATTCTCACAGAGAGTTAGGGGTAAGATTCAGAAAGGTGAGGGGGGCTTGAAAGATATCTTCAGGGTATTTGATATTACCAAAGTTTGGGTAGGAATGAAAGAAAGAAGGTTAGCAGATACTGGAGACTTTTTTTTTTCCAAAGGGCACAGTGGTAGGTTTAGAGATAAAAGCAAAAAAAAAAAAAGAGAGAGACATACTCTTGAGAGTAGTGAAATTGGTTACGCTATTGGCTACCAATCATCATCAAGACCTCTAATGTTGCATCGTATTACTTTTTATGAAGAATATTCATGGAGAAGTCTGTTGCCTATTATCCTTACCTGAACATCATAATTTAGTTTTCTTTTGATTATTCTGGTTCATATTAGGCTGTATCAAAAGTATTTTCTGTTATTTTAATTTTTTTTAAGCTTGTTTTACAAACACAGCAAATGACTACACTGAGTAGTGTAACCATTATCTACATGGAAAGTGAAATTGCCAAGCAAAGTTCAAATTCCAGCTTATTCTGCTGCATTCACTTTTACACTAATGCTCTTAGGAAAGGCACAACTTTTTTATTACTTAAATGTTTTTTTAGTGGATACTTGTATTTGAGTAGATGCTCCATCTATTTAGTAAACAATATATTTATTTATTTTTGTCTACTGGACTGAATATTCAAAAAATCTGGTTAGAGAAAAATATGAACTCTTCGGCAGGATGCAAACCTGCATTCCCTTAGGGGAAACCATCATTGAATCTGATATGCTTTGACCTCTCAACTATAGAGTTCATTGATGACCAATCAAAGTTTGGTAATGCAGGTTCATATCCTGTCAGAGAGTGCATATTTTTCTCTAATAAGATTTCTTAAATATTCAGGCCAGTAGATGAATTGTTAAGAAATAAACAGAGTGTCTACTCAAATATGAGTATTCACTAAAAATAATGTTTAAATAAGAAAAATCTGTCAGAATAATAAATAAAAAAATGCATTCTTTTCTTTATACACATGCACACATATACGGGGTGGGAGGAGGGGCTGAAATATTTGTACACTATGAATTTTTTTTATTTAACTTAGTTAGATTTTATAAAAGAATTTTATAATCCATGCAATATTTATATACCTTGGCATAATGCTGCAATATGCAGAAAAAAAATTTGTTATATTAATAAAATTATATGAAATTAAAAAAAAATTGGAGGCAAAAAATGTATTTGTACAAAATGATAATACTTATTTAATACTTTGTAGCAAATCCCTTACTCAATTCAACAGCAATTAATCTCTTTCTGTAGCATTTTAATCAATGATTTGAAAGTTTCCATTGGTGTTTTATTCCATTCTTTTTTGCATATTCTCTTTAGGTTCAGGATGTTTTTCGAAGCTCTTTTATTAACTTGAATTTTTAATAAACGCCACAGATTCTGTATTGGATTCACATCTGGCGACTGTGATGGCTATTTAACATTTTTTTTCAATAAGCCATTTTTTCATAGATTTAGTTGTATGTTTAGAGTCATTATCTTGTTGCAAAATCCATTCATTTGGGAGTCCAAGCTTTACTACTGTCCCAAACAAATTAAAGTCCAAAACATCATCATATATTTTTTAATTCATTCTACAATCTATTATCTCTAAATGACCCATACCACTAGCAGAAAAACATCTCCAAACCATATTGCCACCACCAAATTTCACCATTGGGATTGTGTTCTTTGGTGTAAAGTCTGTGCGGCCTTTTCTCCAAACGTGAGTCCTTGAATTAGGCCCAAATAGTTCAATTTTTGATTCATCTGTCTATAAAACATTTTCACAAAATGATTCAGGTTTATTTTTATGCTCACAAACAAATTTTAACTGAGCATCCCTGTGTTTCTTTAATAGCAGTGGAGTTTTTTCTTGAAGAACACGATCTTAGTTGACTATGCTTATTGTTCACTTCCTAACAATAATACCTGATACTTTTAATTCTTACTGTTTGTCTCTCTAAGTAGTCATTGGATTTTATTGAATTTTGTGCTGAATTCTTCTCATTGTTCTGGGAGAAATCTTGCATGGTGCACCAGATCTCGATTTGTTCTCAACACTTTTCACCTTTTTATACTTAGAAATAATGAAACTAATAGTAGTAAATGGTATATTCAGGATATCTGCTATTTTCCTATAGCTTTTGCTTCCCTTCCAATGTTTGATGATCAATTCTTTTTGCTAATTTGATAGTTCCTTGCCTTTATTTTTACAAAGAATTATGTAAATAAATGTAATTTAAGCCTTTTGATATTAAAGACATATTTTGTATGAATACTTTTTTGCCTCAAAATTTTATAAATAACACAATTTCATTTATAACAAAGTTTTCTAAATTATGCAATGGTGTAGAAATATTGTATGAATTTTAAGTTTTTTTATAAGTTATAACTATGTTAATTAAATACTTTTATGGTGTATGAATATCTATTTCCCCCCACTATATATATATATATATATATAAATATAAATTATTATTAATTTATTTAATATATATATAATTATTATTATTAATTTATTTAATATATATATAATTATTATTATTATATTAATTTAAGACCAGCTTTGATAAGTATATATATTTACCAGTTATATATATTTATCAAAGGTCAATACTTATCAAAGGCCAACTCAGAATTTTGTAATTTTTCAATCACTCATTAGAACTGTTGACAAGAATGATTGTATTGATCATAAAAAACCTATTTTATTATTTTATAAATGCACTTTTAAATGCATTAATTTTCAAATTTAAATTTTAAGTTACAGCTGTCATTTTTATCACAACTTTCTACAATAACTGAAAAGCCAAATCATCATATTGTGTTTACTTTTAAATTTAAATTTAAAAATTTTTAATTTAAATTTAAAATTTTTCAAATTAAAGTTAAATTTAAAATTTTAAAATTAAATTTTAAAATTTAAATTTAAAATTTACTTACAATAATCTCATGAGTTCTCTATAACAACTTAGTCAAATAACCATTTTTTTAAATGTATTTATATGTGTATATATATATATATATATATATATATATATATATATATATATATATATATATATATATATATATATATAGACCTATACACTGCCATAAATATAAACAAAACAATGATATTCAATACTACTGTATTTCTATTTAATAATATATCTACTTATATATACACAGACACAGAGTTGTGGACAGAATTATTCACCCTCACTTCCATAATTGCTAATAAAGCTGTAATACCTCAGAAACAATGTACTGTACACAAATGAGGATGCACTGAAACCAGTACTTATACACGTACCACCCATAATAAGACCAAACAGAGTGATAGGAACAATGTATTTCAATATAGAAGTAACATACATGCTAGAAATTGAATGCTACTATAACTCCTTATCACACCCTCAAAAAGTTTCATTGTCAACTAAAAACTAAATCAAGGCAGTGACCCACAAAGGCTTCAACTACAACAAATACCTATTTAATCCACCAAAAAAACACTTCCATGACCATGAGCCTAAAGGAATGGTGTACAGGAGAGACATACATATGTTCTAGGGCACCAACGGAAAAACTCACAGAATCGACAACGGGAAATATGTAAATAAGTAAACAGGCTACTCAACAGAACAATAGCAAATTTTCTCCATATAAACAACAACATACTGAAAAATAACAGGAATAACTTTTACACACCGAGACAGCAACACAGACAAGCAAGCTCCGTCAGCACATGAAGTCAAATTTAACAAGATGATTTTGAACAACGAGTTAACCCGTGGTAAATACCTAAAGCCTTACACCTGGGAAACTCTGAATGAATTTCGCTATACATTAGATAGTCATCTGAAGAGTTTTTTTTTGTCTGGCCTGTTCTACAGGCCAGACAAAAAAAAGAAATATCTTAAAAATATCTGCGCCAACAGTCCACACATAGTTATACACCACAAAGCATCGGAGAGCAAGATCAAAGGATGCATGGACATCGATCATTTTCACATGATTGCATGGCACCCTGAACACCCAACAGCTACGCACTGTTTCATCATGCTGAAAAGGTTACAAGCTACAGGTGTGGGCAAGTATGAAATGCGATGCCAAAAAGCATACACCCTGCATGGCCTAGCTAAATACCTAACAAAAGAACCAGAAAAGAGAATAGTGGTAGCTGCAAGGAATATAACAACAAAGGGTCAAAAAGCCATGCTCTTGATGTTAACCAACAGGCTGCCAAATGACAGCAACAGCAGCAACAATGACACAGACACATACCACACCAAAACCACCATCAGAGGCAACAAATACAATTTCATAAAAAAGATTATAAAAAGTGTAACAGTACTGACCTTGGAGACATAATCACATATTGCAAAATAATGAATAAGGAAAGCCATCGAAAACAATGGAGCAATATCTTCTGAACAGGCCATCATACAGGTAGCAGCAACAGACGTCAACATTGAGGCCTAACAAATTGAGGAAGAATGAGATGCCGAGCTTCGGACAACTTCATGTTCATCTCGTGCGTCAACAAAATGCTAATATACACTGATGAGTTGTGGTTTCCTTCACAAAACATAGAGGCAAAGTGCATATTAGAAGGCACAGGGACATGCATGAAGGTAAAACATCAGTCTGAGAAGCTTCTCAAACGAACACCATCCTTAACAACCAGTAACTGCAAGCCATGGAAGGTGATCCTACACAAAAAAGATGCCATCCTAAACAGGATTCACCACTACAAGACAAGCAGGCCAATGCTGCAACTGAAGGAATGGGGACAGATAGAACTTGACCCACTGATGTGGATTAGATTCTGGTGAAAGCACATCGATAGATACAGCACAAACACATATCATACATTTTTAGAAAGAAAGAAACAACACTAATCACCTAAACTGTCCAAGATCTGTATATATATAATGACGACAATCAAAAAACACCAGAAAAAAGAAACAGCGCAAAATGAAAATTAGATTTAGGGGAAGATGAAATACAACTAGAAAACTTACAACCAGATTCTCCAGGATGCAGGTTCGATAAACAAGCAGGTCAGTACTGTACCACTCACATGCAGCCAATGATAGAGTGTAATTACATGTACAAAGAATATTATGACAGGAAACAATGAAAAACACCTACAAACTCGCTGAGATGGGGAAACACAGAATCTGATGAATTAGCTATGGAACTACCGCCTACACTAAAAAAAAAAAAAAACACAACCATAGACAATTAAATCAAAAAAGTGACTTTAGATTAATATACAATAGAGAAATCTTAGCTAACAAAATAGACACTATTCCTCCTATGCAAAGAAAACATAACATACATATTTATAGACAAATTGACACATACACCATCACAGACATTTTCTAAATCAACACAAGTCCCTGGTTCCAAAAAATTGTACTTCTGAACTAAATAAAACAGATTTTTATAAACAAAATAAACACTCTTTTCTATTATTATTCCTACATGAGCATAAAAAAAAAATTATAGAATCAGGTTAATACTACTTAATTTTCAAAGGGTGTTTGTATTAAATGTCAAATTAAGAAAAAAACATTAAAATTGCCAGAGAGTAATATTATTTCATAATTTCCATAAGTGGCGTGAATAATTTTGGACTGCACCAATT